>OY744494.1:3960618-3997497 GCA_963556185.1 Pseudopediastrum boryanum
CCCAGAGGTGACACAACCACTCTAAAGCCCGATGACATGGGGCACACATGAAGAAGAGGTGGTGGAGTGTTTCCAAAGGCCGCAGTGGCAATGTGGTGCAGCCAAGGTTGCTGCAGCGCGCGTTAGAAAGAGCTTTTTTTTTGGAATTTACGAGACCAAGAGGTACATATATACTTTGGGAGTTCACAGCTGGGAACCTCCCGGAACCAGCCTTTATGCTCAACACCAGAGATGAGCAACACACGTCATCACAGCCTACCAGACGCAGGGCAAACACGGCAAATGGCAAGGAGGGGCTCAAACATGCCTCCAAACTAAGATATCAATCAATCAATCAATCAATCAAAACGCAAGACCAGCAATGCCAATGGCCAAACAAACCTAGGCCACAAACACAAGGCTCCTGATCACAATCACGAAGCCACACAACCGATGGTGGATTTGCCACACACAAGCTGAGGCTAGATGCAACGGCGTGCACACAAAGGGGAAACAAACACCACCACTAAAACCCAAAACCTGCTCCACTTCCATCACACATGGGTGGCGGGGAGGCAGCAGGATCAAGCACCACCCTAGTAGGGGCTGGAGGTGGCTCCCACCACCTAGGTACTGGTGAACCACCATCCTCCCAGCCACTGAAAGGCAGCACATAGCGCTCCACATGCTTATCAATAGCTTGCTTAGTGCGCCTTCTACACCTCACTAACCGTTGGCTTTCCCAAGGGTGCGTAAGATCCCACAACCTCTTCCTCCAAGCACTCTTAATCTGACATGAAGCCTCCCAGCTCCCCTCATCTTGACCAAGCACCTTCAGATCTGCACACACGCATTTCTCCCAGGTATGGCGAGGCCTACCCACTGGCCTCGTCATGTCACCATGTAATGAAGAGAACAACGCAATATGCGGCAACCTGCCCTCCTCCATGCGGCCCACATGCCCCAGCCACCTCAGCCTATTTGCTGTGATGTATGCTGACAAGGTGGCTACCCCACATGATTTCCTGATATGCTCATTGGTGTGCCGATCTGACAGCCTGACCCCCAGGATGCTCCTAAGGCAGCTAGAGTGCACCCGCTCAAGCTTTTGCGATTGCACTTTGGTCAGGGACCAACACTCACTCCCGAACAGCAGAATTGGCAACACATATGCCTTGTAACACTTCACCTTCGTAGCCAATGACAGATGCTTGGTACCCCACATCTTTTCAAACTGCTTAAACCTCCCCACAGCCTTACCCCTCCTGATATTCAACTCCACATCCAACCTGCCATCAGTCACAAGCACACTTCCCAAGTACTTGAACTGTGACACCTCTTTTACCACACCCTCACTGATAACCACCTCTGGTCCTTGCTGCACTGGCACATCCCCCTCCTTCCAATCCTTGTCAATGGACAAGATCTCAGTCTTGCTTGCATTGATGCGCAACCCAAGACTAGCAGCAACCTTGTCCATCACCTGCAGCATGACCACCAACTCCTCCCTGCTGGGACTTAGCAACACCATATCATCTGCATACAGCAGAACAGACAACAGCTCCACACACCCACCACTACCACACCCATCACGCTCAAGTTTCCCATCTGCATGATAGGCTAGCTTCACCCCACATCCCTCCGGCATCTGAGCCATTGCCTGCCGAACCACAAAGTCCATGTAGATGTTGAACAGCAAGGGAGCAATGACACATCCCTGCCGCACCCCGCCATGCACATCAAACCACTCAGACACCACACCAAACTAAGATACATACAGAATAAAAAAAAGATACATACAGAATACAGGACAGGGACAGCGAGGCGGAGACATGCTAAGGCCACGCATTAAAGCTATGAAGGCAGAGAGATGCAACAACATACAGAGAGTGCTCTTAAGACATGCATACATGAAACAACCCCACGGGCGAATGCAGAAACACACCTTACAACTCAGACACTAGGACCACCTAGAACCACCTAATCAGAACGGAAAACCCCTAGACATTAGAAAGAGCTGGACCCCCAGGCGGAAAAAACACAACTGTAGCTCCACCACATGGGAGGGCAGGATGGAGCAAGAGCCAAGCAAACACCCGCGTGGACCGGGGGAGCCGTTTATGTGCGGCTCGCCTCCAAGCTTTGCACCAAGAGGGAGATGCCACATCCTCATCACTAAGAGGAGCCCCAACAGGTGCCCCAATAAAAAAAAAGGAAAAAAAGGAGGCCCAACAGGTGCCGTCTCCTTACCTCCAAAAAAAGAAAAAGCACTCCCAGTATGTTGTTGCATCTCTCTGCCCTCATAGCTTTAGTGCGTGGCCTTAGCATGTCTTTGCCTCGCTCTCTGTCCTGTAATCTGATTTTATCTTTTTTTTTGTCCTGTATTCTGATTTTATCTTAGTGTGGAGGCATTTTTTTTATCTTAGTGTGGAGGCATGTTTGAGCCCCTCCTTGCCATTTGCCGTGTTTGCCCTGCGTCTGGTAGGCTGTGTTAACGTGTGTTGCTCATCTCTCGTGTCCCCTGATCACCCCAGGGGACACCAGAGATGAGCAGAACGGCTGGTTCCAGGAGGTTCCCAGCTGCGAACTCCCAAAGTATCTATGTACCTTTTGGTCTTGTAAGTTCCCATAAAAAAAAGGAAAAAAAGAAAAAAAAATTAAAAAAAATTAAAAAAAATCCCATAAGGTGTATTTATGCCCGTGGCTATCGGTCAATCAATCAATCAATCAAAACGCAAGACCAGCAATGCCAATGGCCAAACAAACCTAGGCCACAAACACAAGGCTCCTGATCACAATCACGAAGCCACACAACCGATGGTGGATTTGCCACACACAAGCTGAGGCTAGATGCAACGGCGTGCACACCAAGGGGAAACAAACACCACCACTAAAACCCAAAACCTGCTCCACTTCCATCACACATGGGTGGCGGGAAGGCAGCAGGATCAAGCACCACCCTAGTAGGGGCTGGAGGTGGCTCCCACCACCTAGGTACTGGTGAACCACCATCCTCCCAGCCACTGAAAGGCACCACATAGCGCTCCACATGCTTATCAATAGCTTGCTTAGTGCGCCTTCTACACCTCACTAACCGTTGGCTTTCCCAAGGGTGCGTAAGATCCCACAACCTCTTCCTCCAAGCACTCTTAATCTGACATGAAGCCTCCCAGCTCCCCTCATCTTGACCAAGCACCTTCAGATCTGCACACACGCATTTCTCCCAGGTATGGCGAGGCCTACCCACTGGCCTCGTCATGTCACCATGTAATGAAGAGAACAACGCAATATGCGGCAACCTGCCCTCCTCCATGCGGCCCACATGCCCCAGCCACCTCAGCCTATTTGCTGTGATGTATGCTGACAAGGTGGCTACCCCACATGATTTCCTGATATGCTCATTGGTGTGCCGATCTGACAGCCTGACCCCCAGGATGCTCCTAAGGCAGCTAGAGTGCACCCGCTCAAGCTTTTGCGATTGCACTTTGGTCAGGGACCAACACTCACTCCCGAACAGCAGAATTGGCAACACATATGCCTTGTAACACTTCACCTTCGTAGCCAATGACAGATGCTTGGTACCCCACATCTTTTCAAACTGCTTAAACCTCCCCACAGCCTTACCCCTCCTGATATTCAACTCCACATCCAACCTGCCATCAGTCACAAGCACACTTCCCAAGTACTTGAACTGTGACACCTCTTTTACCACACCCTCACTGATAACCACCTCTGGTCCTTGCTGCACTGGCACATCCCCCTCCTTCCAATCCTTGTCAATGGACAGGATCTCAGTCTTGCTTGCATTGATGCGCAACCCAAGACTAGCAGCAACCTTGTCCATCACCTGCAGCATGACCACCAACTCCTCCCTGCTGGGACTTAGCAACACCATATCATCTGCATACAGCAGAACAGACAACAGCTCCACACACCCACCACTACCACACCCATCACGCTCAAGTTTCCCATCTGCATGATAGGCTAGCTTCACCCCACATCCCTCCGGCATCTGAGCCATTGCCTGCCGAACCACAAAGTCCATGTAGATGTTGAACAGCAAGGGAGCAATGACACATCCCTGCCGCACCCCGCCATGCACATCAAACCACTCAGACACCACACCACCCATCCTAACAGCAGCCTGTGTGCCAGTATGCAAGTCCATCAGCAACTCTATCAGCTTTGTGTGTACCCCGTACACATGCAGGATGCGCCATAGCGTGTCTCGCGGTACAGAATCATATGCCTTACGCAAATCCACAAAAGCCATGAATAGAGGCTGATCGAATGCTACAGACTTAGAGATGACCTGGCGTATGGTGAACAGAGCATCAGTGAGGCCCCTCCCCTTCCTAAAAGCAGACTGGTTATCAAGCAGTTGTGCATCGATATGAGAACTGATCTTAGCCAAAATGACCAAGACATACACCTTCCCCGGTATACTTAGCAAGCTTATCCCCCTATAGCTATCTCTCACTTTGCGCTCTCCTTTGCCTTTATACAGTGCCACCAACAGTGCACGTTTCCACTCCACTGGCGCTTTCCCTGACTCCCACACCGCCACAATGACCCTGTGCAACCATTTCAGCATGGTCCCACTGAGCTTTAGCATAGGCGCTGCGATACCATCAACCCCAGGAGCTGCCCCATTACGACAGGCAAAGACAGCTTCTTCAACCTCCTGCACAGTAGGTGGCTGAGCTGCTGCTTCACTCTGCTGGTTTGCACCTTGCCCTGCCTCCATCTTCTGCACTAACTCCTCAATGGTCTGCTGCATTTGCTGGTCGAGCTTGGCAGGGCAGTTGAGGACATCAGCAAAGTGCTCAGCAAAGCACTTCACCACCTCCTCCCTGCTTTGGAACAGCTGCTTGCCATCAGCACCCCCTAGCACAGCTGTAGGAGCAGCAGAGCTACTGCCCTGCTGCTCCTTGAAGATCCGCTGGACATGCTTGTGGAACACGGCTAGATTACCAGCTTTTAGAGCATGTTCCGCAAACAGCGCTTGCTGCTTGAAGTACCGCTCCTGATCCTTCTTAACCGCTCGCCTAGCAGCATTATTGGCCTCCCTGTAATCTGCCCTGGTAGCATCATTAGGAGAGGACAGCACCGCTGCATGTGCTGCATGTTTCCGCTCAATCTTCTGCAAGGTCGCATCGGATATAGCGAAATCTCGGCGCCGCTGCTGAGGCTTGAGGTTTAGACCAGCCTTATGGGCTGCTTGGCTGGCTGCCGCTGTTAGCTGTGTCCATTCGTCTTGTGCGCTCTGCAACTGAGCCCCTACCAGACGGCTGAACTGGTTAGACATTGCCAGCTCAAAGTTCAAAGTTTGTTGCATAGCTGCCCAGGTGTGGATGATATCAAGCTTTGCAGATACCTGCAGTGTTAAGCTTCGCGGTTTTGTGGTTTTCCTCTCGGCTCTGGGTCACACTTGTGTGAGATGTGATTTGGCGACGGAGTGCGCCAAGTGACGGCCACTCTCTTGTGCCTTGTAGACATTTTGCCTTAAAGGCCTTGCAAGGCTTGCTCGGGCCCCCTTTTTGTGCACAAACCCGAGCTAAAGCATTTGGTGTATTTGGTGTTGCATCTTGTGTCTGCATCTCAGCCTATCAGCGGGACTTCTTTCTGACGAGACGCCGTGCATTCGCAGGTGTGTTCCATTCTTGTTCCGGAGGGAGGGCTAGGCGCTGTTCTACTAACTGGGGAGCTGCTGGAGTGTGTCTTCAATGTCTTTGTGTGTGTCTTTGTGCTGTCGAGTCCTTGCATGACCAGCTCGGGTGTTTTTCCTGCATTTCAGGTTGTCCGTGTCCTTGCCTTCTCGTTGTCCTGCTCCAGCTCAATGCATGCATGTATTAGCTCCCAATTAGGCACGCACCCTGCCATACAGGTTACATGTTATGCCATTTATACTGTATGCAAGCAGCTTGCATAGCATCGGCATCCAGGGATGTCCTGCACGGGGGATTTTAAGGGTGGCAGGCCTTAGGGTCTGAATACCATATCTGGCTGTGAGTGTCTTGCTGATGTAAGAGCAGTGCTTCTTGAGTTTCAGGTCTACATTCCCAGCTTTCACGGCACTTTCGTCCGAGTCGCAGCTCAGTATCTCGATATGGCCGTATCTCGACAGTCCGACCCTTTGCAACCCCAACTACACCAGGGACAACAACCTGACAACCCCTACAACAAAACTCGTGCTGCCCTGCAAGCCCCGGGGTTTCGGGTCCCCAACGGGCCGGCACAGTTGGCGCACAAAAGTCAGCAAATCGTCTGGGGCCGGGCTCCTCCTTTTGCTCACGAGTAGTGCACCGTCGACAAGAGGCCAGGCAGGGTGGGGAAATAATAATAAGGTGTAAGCACTGTGTGCTGTACTATGGCCCGATTTGGTACAGAGTGGTTCTAAGCGTGTACCGTTGATGATACATGCGATCCTGTTGGGGCCCCTCTTAGTGATGAGGATGTGGCCTCTCCCTCTTGGTGCAAAGCTTGGAGGCGAGCCGCACATTGTTACATTGTTACATCTACGCTCGCTCCACCATGAGCGGCGTACAGTTAAGGAAGTAGGCTTACTACAGTGAGGGCACCCGCCTCCTGAACACGACCACTATGTCCTGGCTCTTCAAATCACAACCTCCAGCCCATCCACCTCACTTTTCAGTTCCTACACCATATCCTCCCAGAAGGGGTGGCCTCGCCTGCCCTACCCTTCTCCACGCTTCTGTGCCCTCCTAGCTCCCCCGCCCTGATCCCTCTCGTCCCCCCCCAAACCCCCACCCAAGGCTCACCCCCCCACCCAGATTGAAATGCCCCTCCACCGGGGCCCTGTTTTGACTAGACGGATTGACCTGCTTCTTCGTGATACGCTCCTGTCGTGCTTTCCAGATCTCATGGAGACTTTGAATGGCATGCCTTTGCAATTTGTGTATGCAGCTTCGTAACAGGTTCCCTTTCACTCCAAGGGACTCCAACTGCCTCACCGTAGCTTCTGCATATACTGCTCCTGCAACTCCCAAAATGATGGGCTTCCTTTCTATAATGGCTGAGGGGTGCCTTTGTCGCAGTATCTGATATAAATTCTCATGCTGTTGATATGGATCTTGGTGTGTCCTGCTGGGGTCAGTGTCCCTTGTGTACTTGACCTCAATAAGCGTAATTTGAGCCTGAGATGTCATCCATTGACCCTCTAGGGTCCGTCTAACCGACTTGCGTCGATATAGGACAATGTCGGGCCGAGAGCCGGCTGCTTTCAGCTGTGCTTTGGATAGCAGATCGGCCGGGATGTTACCGACTGTCTTGTGCAGGTGCGCTGCTCCTGAACGTGCCCATTTGGCAGCGTTGCCACCGTCGTTATAAACAATGCTATCAGCCCCGCGGTCGCCACTCGCGATAGCCTTGGTGATGATGCGCACTGCTGTGTTGTGCTTGTCTTGCACCATGGGCATGAGAGCCGCACATAAACGGCTCCCCCGGTCCACGCGGGTGTTTGCTTGGCGCTTGCTCCATGCTGCCCTCCCATGTGGTGGAGCTACAGTTGTGTTTTTTCCGCCTGGGGATCCAGCTCTCTCTAACGCGCGATGCAGCAACCTTGGCTGCACCACATTGCCACTGAGGCCTTTGGAAACACTCCATCACCTCTTCTTCGAGTGTGCCCCATGTCATCGGGCTTTAGAGTGGTTGTGTCACCTCTGGGGTTTAATCGACCCAGAGCATCCTGCCCCACCCATGCTGCCCCATGTTCTGCTGGCAGATGATCAGGTTACATGGGCCCCGCCTCAACAACTCTCCAGCCTGTGGAACCTCTTGCGGCTGACCATGTTAAAGCGGATATGGATAGGGCGATGTGCTGCAGTGGCAGCTGGGGATGGCCCTTCTCAGGCGTCTACACCGGCTATTGTTTGTGCTTTTATTCGTGAGATCCGCTCCTTGATGCAGCAGGACTGGTTGCGTGTGGAGGGGGATGTTCGTCAGCTGGGCGGGGTCTGCCCCTCATGGTTTCGGGGTCGGGATCCCTCCTTGCCTCTGCAACGGTTCCAATCATGGTGGTGCGCGGAAGATGTGCTTGCCTCCACTCAGCTTGTTGTGGGCGGCCAACCTCGGATGGTCTTAAAGCTCTCAAGGTTCTCGGTGCCAGGTATGCCACTTTAAGGGTAGTCAGGGGTTTGGGGGTCTGCACAACTCATTAGGGGTTGGGGTCAATTATGGCAGTGTGCCCTCCAGGGTTCTCCAGGTGGGCCTTTGGGCCATTTTTACCGCACTGGTTGTCTAGGGTTTTTCCGTTCTGATTAGGTGGTCCTAGGTGGTCCTAGTGTCTGAGTTGTAAGGTGTGTTTCTGCATTCGCCCGTGGGGTTGTTTCAGGTATGTGTAGCGTAGGTTACGCCTACATGACACGTTTAGGCTTGTTCTAGGCCTTGTTGTGTGTGTTTCTGTGTGTTTCTGGAGATGGGTTACGTCTAGTGACACAGGAGTGACAGTCGGGTGACTGGCACAGAATCAGATTGAGGTGGATCGATGTGCTTGGAACGTGGATAAGCGTGTGTGTTGGGCGAATGTAATCATTCATGCTTCACCTAAGTCTCAGTCCATAGGGGCACGCTACAATTGGTTTCGGTAGTCAGGCGCTTGCAATGTGCGGCGTAGTTTGAGGGCGTTGCCCTTTGGACCTCATCCACTTCCTATGGATCATCCTTATCCTGGTTGGGATCCGGGATACGTTCTTTATCATAAATTTCATCACAGTTTCGCCGAAAGGCACAATGGATTGACATGAGGATTGACATGAGGACCGATCCGGAGTCGCCGGGGTCGCAGGCACCGCCTTGTTGAGGCTATATCTCTCGACACGAGCTGGAGCGCAGGGAGGCAGAGAATAGGAGGCCGCTGCAGCAGATAAGAGCGCGCTTCAACCAGCAGGAGCAGCACGGTGCCATGCGGCAAGCGAACATGGAGATTTTGCGGCAGGACGTCAACCAGCAGCGGGTCGATACGCACAGCAGCGTAGCAACCACAGCAGCAGCAGTAGCAACGGCCACTGAAGGGCAGCTACAACGGTGGTAAAGAGGGGCATTTCCAGGACAGGTGCCCCAAACCTCCTGCACATAAGTAGGGGGTTAGCGGGGTCTCTGGGCAAGTGCACTTGCCTAAGATCCCAGAGCCAAGCCCTGCACTCTTTAGCTCCTCCTGCAAGTAGCACTGGACAGGATGGGGTTAGTGAGGGCATGAGGGGCGTGTTCAGTGGGTTAGGTCAGTCAGCAGCAGTACCAGCAACAACCACACAGCAACTGGCTCAGGGAGTGAAGCAGCAAATCAGCAGGATCAGCTGCTTACTCAGCAGGGTAGCCAAGCACCTGGGGACCTGCCAGATCAGTCAGCAGCAGCATCTGCAGGGGGACTCCACAGGGATGAGCAGCTACGCCATGCATCAGCAGCGGAGGCTGCACCCGGGGATGAGATGCGCGCAACAGTGGGGACGCCTACTGAGGAGCAAGACCTAGGTAGGGTTTTGCTATGGGTTCCTATGGTGGTTACCATAGTTTGGGTTCCAGTCAAGCTTAGGGCTTTCGGTGGACTCAGGCAGTTCTGTGAATGGGGTTCGCACCGGAATTTGCAGTCAGAATAAGTTCTGGAGTTTGTCTTGGGGGTCTGTGTTTAATGTAAAGCAGCCGGATGGGAAGGTGCTTTCGGTAGGGGAGCGGATTCCAAGGGCCCACGTCAGGGTGGGAACCTATGCGGATACCATGCGGTTAGATCCTGTTGGAGGAGGTTTTGCCAGATTTCTCCAACGACCAGCAGCAGCAAGGGGCTAGTGCAGTTGATGGGGACTTCATGGGAGGTTTGGCATGTGGGGATAAGGAGAAGCTAGATGGGGGTATCAGGGTCGGTGTCACCACCCCAAGTACCCAGCCTTCGGCTGGAGGGGGGGGTGGTGCCACCGGAGATCAGCAGCTGGAACAGCTATCAAAAGAGCAGTCCACCAGCAGCAGAGCTGAAGTTGCCAGCTCCCTTCAAGATCCATCCAGTGGTCCATGTGAGCAACCTCAAGCCTTCTCAGCAATCAGATCGGTTTGGCCCACGTGTGGAGCCGCCGCCAGAAGCAGTTCTTGTAGAAGGGGAGTTGGAGGATGAAGTGGAGGATATTTTAGATAAGCGGGTTCGTCACAAGGGCAAGTTGGTGGAGTACCTGGTTCAGTGGAAGGGTTTGCCTTTGTGGGAGGCTAGTTGGGAGCCTAAGAGTAATCTTACTCAGTGCCAGGAGACCTTGCAGGCTTTTGAGCAGAGGGCTTGTGCGGGGGCATTGTTGGGTGATTACCTCGGGTACAGCATCATTGCTGAAGAGCTAGTGCGGTTTCTAGGGTCCTAACCTCACTCTAGAGGGTCTGCACTGGGGGCTACTAGTAGGAATCAGCCGTTGGCTTGGCATAGTGTTTGCAACTTGTAGCAGAACACGTTAGTGGTAAATTAGCTGCGATGTTGTTGCAGCTCTGTTCTAGCAGCTTTGCTGAACATCTAGCCAATCCTCTGGTGAGGGGTGCTATGGCTTGAATTTCTGTTGGACAGACAGTGCTTGGTTGGCATCATATGTGTTGTGGTAGACATGTGTGGTGTACTGCATTGGAGTACCACATCCTGGTAGTTTCAATTGGGTACTGGCTAGGGTTTTGACTGTGGACTATGTGGGCTGTATTTATTATTCATTATTTTTGGTTCACATTGGTCCCTGTTTTGGTGACAAATTCCGTTGCGCTAGTCTGGTCGAGTGGTTGACCTCATTCTTTGGGTTTATGATCTGTGGGTCCAGATCACCTTGGAGGATGGGGGTAATTGTAGCGTAGGTTACGCCTACATGACACGTTTAGGCTTGTTCTAGGCCTTGTTGTGTGTGTTTCTGTGTGTTTCTGGAGATGGGTTACGTCTAGTGACACAGGAGTGACAGTCGGGTGACTGGCACAGAATCAGATTGAGGTGGATCGATGTGCTTGGAACGTGGATAAGCGTGTGTGTTGGGCGAATGTAATCATTCATGCTTCACCTAAGTCTCAGTCCATAGGGGCACGCTACAGTATGCATGTCTTATGAGCACTCTCTGTATGTTGTTGCATCTCTCTGCCCTCATAGCTTTAATGCGTGGCCTTAGCATGTCTTCGCCTCGCTGTCCCTGTCCTGTATTCTGTATGTATCTTAGTGTGGAGGCATGTTTGAGCCCCTCCTTGCCATTTGCCGTGTTTGCCCTGCGTCTGGTAGGCTGTGATAACGTGTGTTGCTCATCTCTGGTGTTGAGCATAACGGCTGGTTCCGGGAGGTTCCCAGCTGTGAACTCCCAAAGTATCTATGTACCTTTTGGTCTTGTAAATTCCAAAAAAAAAAGTGTGTACCGTTGTGAGATTTGGGATGCATGATTCGACTTGATTGCTGCTAATGAAATGCTTGACCGAGTTGATTGAAGATGGCTGCCCAGGCTCTGCTAGATATATGAGATAGATCACTGCATAGCTTTCGGGCCGTGCAGCGCCCGCGGCATAACTCCATCCAGTTTGTTAGTGTGTGGAGAGCAAAATTCGAGACAAAGAGGCGAGACCGCTAGAGAGCCAAAGCTGCCAGGCCATTCAAGAGACCCAGGAAATTACAAGCTAAACACTGCAAGCGCTCCAACAACAGCATGCTTTGTGACTGGCCAACACTACCCCATGTACCCTGCCCGACCCCCCACGAAGTCCGAAAGCAAGCTAAAGCTGGATAGGCTGCAGCTAGGCGAGGAATGCAAGGACTAGACAAGAAATGCAAGGACTAAGGGACCAATGGGACACAGGAATGCAAGCATACAGGAAAAGCAGAGTGCCTAGGACGACACGAACAGGACATGCAAGCGAGCGCGACCTTCCCTGTTAGCATAAGCTGCCAAAATGACGCCTGCCAGCTCCCCTCCTCCCACTAGGCTAAGGGCCAGCCACAAAACAGCAACAATGTGCACACCTGCATGGTGCGAGATGTTCCACGTAAGTCCAAGGCCAAGCAATTGTGACGTCTGCTAGATATGTATCCAGAAGTGCACATGGCTGCCCAAGGCTATGCTATATATGTGTCCTGAACGGCAAAGGCATGCTTCAAACGCAATGAAGATGTTATATTGAACCACAGGTAGTACTGGTGCTGCACAGTTTTCAGTCGGTCGTCGTTTTCGCTCGGTACCGTGCGCTGTTACGAACTCACTCTTCGATCCCCTAGTCTTCGATGGCCAGATCCTGCCACCCGCATAAACAACTTGCGGCAAAGAACGACAAAGTAGGTACAGCTTCGCTAAACAATATTCACACACGCTACAAGAATGCCTTGCTTTGCCAAGAACGCTGCTTCGACCCGAACAACCATTGCAGTCGAACATCCCTAAAGGCAAGAGATCTTTTGGACGACAACCCATCACATTATGGTCTCCGTCGTACACTGTGGCCTTTATTACGATGTTGCCTTCTCCAAGCGGCCACCATACGTGCCTCTCGTCATGCTGCTAGGTGAACTTTTAGGATCCTAAAAAACCCAACCACAAAACGGAGACCTGGTAGGTCGCGGTGACGTATCATAACTAGCCGAGTGCCAAATCACATTATCGCCCTTACCCGCTTCTATCCTTTCCCTCCCAATGGCCCTCTCGAACGCTCCGCGTTCAAATCGGGCCAAAAAGAAAGATCGGTAACAACCTCAGTGCACAGAGGTGCTGGTGACCATCATGTTCCCAGTTGCAGCAGATCCTACGGGAATGACTTATAAACTCCAGGCAAGATGTATCGTACACGAATGATTGTATAAAAAAATGAGCATAATCAAACCAGTGTTAGTAGCACAGAACGCTAGCATGGTAAAGACGAGAAAGCTAGGGTGAACCGTAGTCATGTGTGAGGTTGTGGAGGCAAACTTGCATCCATGCAGATAGACCTGATTGTGGGCAACAAGGCCAGTGCTTCCACTGTGCCTTTTGGTCTTGTTAATTCCAAAAAAATGCCAGTGCTGCCACGGGCGCGAGCATAAAGGCTGCACAACCCAGCACGTAGCGCAGTTACGTATCTAAGAAGAAGTTTGTGGGCAACACAAACCTGCTGGGCATTTGGACATGCAATGGCTTAGCGATACGGCCTTGCACCTGCCTTCCAACACCATACCCGTGGTACTCAGCTGCTTGGCTCATGCGGGGCCAACCTTAGCAAACAGCAAACGTTCAACATCTCCCATAGATGCGTCCTAGCATCATCAATCAGCATGGGCTCACCCAACACAGGCTCAGCTGACTGTACATCTCTTGCGCCTACCTCAAGTCAGAAGGCCCTCCTTCCCCAAGGCCTGGCCGTATCGCCTACCAGACACCACCTGCAGCTGCAGGTGAGGGTCCCTCCCCCCCCCCCCCCCCCAACCAGACCCCGCAGACTGGGCATGCGCTCTAAGCCACATACCACTGCATGACTAACAGCACGATGTTTTTCAAGCTCTAGCTGAGTCAGCCAAGACAGCCCCTGCAACAGAATTTCTCAGACAGCTTGCTCTGGCCCAGGGCTGTCTTCCCCACTATTGCCACTGCTGCTGCCATAACCCACGAGCCCAAGCAACCCACCCTCAGCAGTATCTTGACCTTTTGGCTGAACCTCTTCAAGTTCCCCATTTGACCTTGCTATTGTTATCTGCTCCTGCTGCTCCGCCGCCCTGCTACGCTTCACTTGCTGAAAGGTATCAGCACTTGGTCTCTTCGCCTTGACCTTCACTTTCACGGCTGGCCTGAAGGATAAGCCTGGTCGGCCAGCACCTGCATGCCCTGCTTTGCCCTCCTGCTCCATTGCTTTCAAACTGCTTGGACCTGGCGCAGCTGCAGCTGCTCCTCTCTCCTGCTCGTCATCTTCATCAGAGTCAAGCCGGTTGACCACATTGTGTTTCTGCTGGAGAAAGTGCTGCAGAGCCTCCCGGTCCTCCTCCGGCAGCCCTTCAGCGCCATCAGCTAGGCCTGCAATGCCTTCCGCCTCAGCACCTTGACCTGACCTGGCCAGAGCTGCAAGGACCTGATCAGAAGTAAGACCAGCGTGCCTGCACCCAAGGGAACAACAAAGCAACCACATGTAAAGAGTCAACCAGCGGCCTAGATATGGATCCAAGCCCTGACATCTGAGTATATCAAACACATCAATTCTTCAACTTGATGTCCTCATTAAGCTCAGTAATGAGCAGATCCTCTTGCCCTCCCAGGAACTTTATGTGCACCACGACAGCTACGTGCCAAGGGCTGAAGCGCACACAATCCCACACCCTTACCACTGAGATAAGTACCATGCAGGCCCTACGGGGGTCAGAGAAGAGTATGGAAGACATCCCTAGACTGCCCTGCATCCTGATCAAGTTGGGCTCCTAATGACACAGGCTGCGCAAGCCAGGAACGATATTTTCCATTCCAGAACCTTGCCACTACCAGGTGGGCAACTGCAGCAAACTTTACAAAAAATAAACTGCCCCACTGCCCCATAGCTGACATGATAGCTGGCCTCTGAAAAGTGCAGGTACTTATACCTGACGATGCTGGCAAAAATAAAGGACCAGGCCAAACGCACATGTAGTTGCTTTGCTCAGTTCCTCATGGTCCTGGTCCTCACCTTGCCCTCAGGCTTCGCATCTCATCTAACGTTTCCAGCAGATCCATCTCCCTCTTGCTGGCCAAAGTACGGTTCTCCAGAGCCTTCATGGCATTGCCCCGCTCCTCTTCCTCTTTAGTGCGTGTGGCTTCTGCTTTCATCGCATCCTCCTCTCGCCAAGGCTCGTAGTTGCGGCTGGCACCCTCTTCCAAGATGTAGTCGCTGGTCTTGGGATCTGTCTTCATGGTAAACTCGGCAGCACAGTTTTTGCAGCGATAGTAGAACCTGAAGATCTGCAGAATGAGCAAGGAGTCCAGATGAGCCCATGGTCCCTACTGAGGACAAACCAAGCAATGGACAGGTTGCAATGCACTTGCTGTCACTTGTCACCGGTGACTAGCAGCGCACCGTGTATTCCCTCCAAATGCAGGAGAGGTCGGGCACCATCATTAGCATGTTCAGCATCATCAGAAACACAAACTACTGCCGTCTTCTGAATGCTGGCGTCAATATAAGCACCAGTGCAGGAACCATTGCTGGGGCAATTGCCCAAGCATTGCAGGGTTGGACAGTTGAACAGCTGCATTGAAGCCTGCTGCTGCTGCTGCTGCTGCATGCATGCATGCATTCATGTCCAAATCAGTCGCTACCAGGTCATGTTACAGGCGTTTGGACGTGCAGGTGCAGCTGCCCTCACCTGGATGCCAAGGTAATCTTCTCCATGAACATCTTCCTTCCTCGTGTTGAATTTCGTGCCCTTGTACATGAAGTTTCCACATGTCTTGCAACGCACAGACATGGGAAGCATCATGCGCACCTTCATCTCATTGTTCTGCTCGCGTTTACCCCGCGGCAGCTTCGCCGGATCAAAGTCCGGAGGGTAATACTTGTTGAGCACTTTGCGTTCACCCATGGTGTCAGGTTAGAGAAGTTCAGATGGTTATGCACCCTTTTAAACAGATCACTGTAGGAAATCGGTATCGAGACAGAAAGTATCACGGAGACAGCCCCACAGCGGCTGGCAGCGTGGCTCCAGCGGCAGAGATGCAGGAACAACGGATGTCTGACAGAGGATGCACAGCTCAGTAAGAATGGTAGGCTCAAGCTCTGCATGAAGTGCATTGTGGAATCTGAATACGTTCATATATCATAAGGTCCAGTTAGGACATTGACAACATAAATGTCGGAGTGAGGAGTCACCAGGCGGGTGACTTTACGCAGTACAGAGGCACTCAGGGGCATACGTTTGCTCCAGCGCAGACCTCCTGCACCCACATTGAGGTGCCCTTGCAAAGACACGTACATCTGGTCCATAGCTTGCAAAATGGGATAATGTTTTTGTTGACAAAAGTGACTTTGGATCGCTGCCCATTACTTCTTACGGGGGCTGGAGCGGCAGGGGCTCTATACTAACTGCGGAAACCTATCAATACTACTGAAATCGAATAGTAATCACTTGTACCCTAGCTAAAGATATACTGCATGTTGTCACGTGCGGTTGTATTCAGGGCCTGCGCGTGGCCAGCACAGCTCTGGCTGGGGCCTTCTACCTCGAAGCACTGTCTTCGATGCGCTTCAAGCGACGCCTGTACGTTCTCACACGCCGAGCTTGATACGATTTAGATAAAAGCACTCAATACAGCTTTTCTCCCGCAGCTGGAATAGACGGGAATCAGCCAGAGGTGCCACCTGTCAAGCCAGGCGAATTTGAAGAGTACCTGCAAAGTAATACCATAAGCTTCCCTTGCTGTATGTTGCTTCTCAAAGTGCACTAGTCATATGTGATTATGTTCTGCTGCTGCAGACATAATGCAACGTGACAAGGAGGGAATTCCTGAAAGCTTCTTCAGCTCGCCTTCAGCAACAAAGGCAGCTGATGCCAGTAGCAGCAGCAGCAGCATCCAGCAGGATCAGCAAGCTTTAGTTGACCCAGATTTTGGCTACGCCCGGTTAGGGAGACTAGAAGCAGGCCAAGACCAGCTGGAGGGTGGTGTAAGTGGTCTACAGCTGCACCCAAACAGGGAGTTCAGGCATGGAGATGTTTATCAGGCGCAGGTAGGCATGGGAAGATGGGATGTTGGTCCTGGGGCTCAGACAAGCAAAAGCAGGAATGTAGGTAGTAGGTTTTGGTGGTGCTGGTACTCGAGGATGTTGGTCTTTTTGGCATTTTTGCTATAGCATAGTAATCAGGTTGGTGGGTGAAGGACAGGAAGGCACTGGAGCAACAGCAACTACAGCAGCAGCAATGTTAGCACCAGCAGCATGGCTTGGACAGCAGCAGTTACTACAGCCATAGCTGGACAAGCATCAACAGCAGGAGCAGCGATGAAATGAAGAGGACGATAGCGACAGCAGCAGCACTGCCAGTGGTAGAAGCACTAGAAACAGCACTACAGCAGCAGCAGCAGGCAAACTGGATGGTTGAACATGCTGCTGTGGGCAGTATCAAGCACTTGCTGATGTTGGCCGAGCAGGACCCAAGAATGCAAACTAGGTGGAGGAATCAGGGCTTCTGGTTTAGCGGGGTGTGCAAGCACCGTAGTTCCCCATGCAATTAATGCATTTCTCTTATTGCACTATAGCCCCTTCTGGCAACAACGCATGTGCTTTATTACGTTTATTCAGTGCAAATGGAGAATGGCAGTCCAAGCATGAGCAGTGCGTGCATGGAGCTGTGCAACTCTCGAGTGTGTCATGCTAGTTTAACATGCGCCAACACTGAGCAACAAATCAATAGTCTGGCACTCTTCACTAGGCCGCTAAGCTGCATTGACGCCTGGCTTGTCCGTTGCACACAGATACACCTTTGCAGCAGCTTCTTGTAACATTAAGCAATGTGAAGCAGCACTAGGGGAAGCAAGCTGACACTATTGGTGACTGCCTTGGGTGCTGAACGTGACACACGTCTTTCCCTCCTTGCTGCAGCAACTGAGTCCCCATGGTGAATCCAGCGGCCCCACACCTGCTTGGCTGCCACTACGCCGTCGTGGCAGGTACAACCGCAAGGTGGTAATCACAGACCCAGACACTGACCTGGACTACAAGAACATTCCCTTCTTGCTAGATTGTGTATCAGTCACGGGGCGCATCAGGCCGAAGCGCGAGACAGGGTTGAAACCCCGAATGCAGGTCCGCATGGCCAAGGCTGTGATGTTAGCTCGGAGGATGGCTTTGATGCCATATGATATGGCGGTAGGGGGGTCTGGAGATGCATGGCTCAGAGCTAGGCAGTTTCAAGAAGGCAGGGTCGAAGCAGAGCAGGGCGAGGGTCAAAGGCGGAGGTCATAGCTTTAGGCATGGTTTGGAGGAGGGGCTGGCTGCCGTGGGGGTTCACTTTGCAGTGACAGGCGACTTTTGAAGGCTTAGAACTGCTTGGCGTGCTGTTGACTGGGTGAAGCGGTAAGCGCTCTGGCAATTCGAACTGGGCTGGCCAGACCTTCTTGGCTAGCAAGGATTATGGATGGGCTGATGGCAGCCACTGGCAGGCAGTGTGAGCCTTTTCAAGATGAAGTTTGAGTATGTCGTTGGAGCGTAATTTGCTGGCTCCTTCTGGGTCGCGCTGCCCCCACCAATGGCCCACTTTGATGGGGTTATCTCGTAGTCTGATATTGACAATAGTGTACTCATACACTGTTACGCGTTGGCAGCCCCTGAATTGCTGGCAGTAGTATGAAACCATGCGGAAACCTCTGCGCCATTACTTGGGAACTGTACTTAAAGCACCTCTTGGGTGCCATCATGGTGACATGCTTTATCACCTTCTTGGTAACACTTGGCACCCTTGACTATCACCTAACCCGACCATTTGGGTGGTGAGCCTGAACTGAGCAGAAGCCTGAACTGGTGCCCAATCAAGAGATGCACTGTAATGGTACCATTGTGGTTGGTCTCCTTGGCCGCTACCACCTACCGGGTTGTGAACATACCCGCAAGGATCCCCTGGGCATGTTTGGCTATCTAGAGAGAGAACTAGCCAGAGAAGGCTATGCTTGGCTATTGGTACAAAACAAACAAACAAAAATTTAAGGTGCCATGCAGTCTAGCTACAAGATGGTCCCGCTGTTCTGGAACTGGTGCCGCTTCCCTACTTCCAAAAGAAAAAGTACAATATGAACATATGGGCCACATATATATATCTCTAGTAACAGAGAAAAAGGTACAATATGAACATATTGGGCACGTAGTTAGCCCTATCATGCAGAAACCGGGTCTGGCTACTCGCTAGCGTTTAGCTGTGCTATATGGAGTTCGGCAGAACACCTGCACATTAGTTCCAACATACTTGCATCTAAAAACCGCCCTGACAAAGGCTCCTCAGAACATGTTCTACTGGCTCCTCAGCACACTGCACTTTTAATTGCATCACTAACTGTTCAACCGGCCACAATCTCACAGCTGCAGCATGAACATAATCCTATAAGCAACAAAGCACAACAATCGTCCGCTTCATAAATGACAGGTAGTAAACTGAGTGCATCCGTCCAATTGCATACACTCTGTCGGTTTGATTACCAGGCTTCCTGCATGCTAAACGGTGTGGTGATACATATCGTATCAACATTGGGCTGTCACACTGGACGGAAGGAACATGTTCACTCAGTGGCTCTACCTTTTCCGTTCCAGGCCAGCATGCTGGCATAATGCTACTATCAGATACAACTTGGCCATAGGGCCAGAATGACAATAACACAGCATAGAAACCTTGCTTGGCTCAGCATCGTATAGATTGTAGCTATTACTCTCCTTTGATCAGGCCATCTGGGAATCTGGTGATCTAATGGTTGTGCTACAACCCTCAGTACCGCTCAGAAGGCAAAGACGGCAGCAAGTTCCGCTGGTCTCTTGCAGGCCAAGCGGGGACCTAGCGTGACCTGCATACACACTACTGAGATAGCACAAACTGTAATAGTCAACAAAGATATTGAGCAGCAACACTACTCAGACACTCACTGCCTTTGAGCCTCAGGTCATTGTCCTCTTAAGTGTGCACCCTGCTTCCGCCTCTGTTCAGCTACTCTAGCTGCTTCATCCGCCAGCACTCGCTGCAGCAAGGAGCCCAGCCTCTCATCAGCCGCAGGGTCACCAGGTACAGATCCAGGAGCCTGCATTTGACCAGGACTATGATGGGGTTGCTGCTGCATGCTGTGTCTGTTGCCTTGGCTTGCCCCGCTGCTGCCCATTGCACCCCATCTGCCGGTGCTGCTGCCATTTTGGGTCCCAGCAAACCCTGGACGATACTGCAGACAGTACAAGGTAGCATTGACAGCTTACAGACTGTGCTCAGCATGTGCAAACAGATGAAGCAGCGCACTAGTAGTGTAAATGCCCAGGTCAGCATATTCTTAAAGATCATCTGCTGTCCACGTGACTTCCATACAACGCAGTTCTGTTCATGGGGGTAAACTTTTGCAGGGAACACAAGCTCATTATACAGGCAGTAGCAAGCCACCAGGAAGACTCCCACTGCACGTCACTAGATCAGTTGTAACACCAATGAGTACCAACCCATATTGACATGTGTCCTGCAGAGATGCCTCGGGGGATCTGAACACCAAGGCATCTAGAATTGGCCACAAATTTGTCATCTTACTCCCATGACAGAGCGTAAACATGCCACCTGCACTACTGGCTCAGATGTCGACGTCGGGTCCATGCAAAGGAGGATAGAGACTGATTGAACAGATTGAGCCCTACAAGATGCATACTGCTGGGTATACTCCGCAAATTGTGACATTTTTGAGCATGCGCCCAAAATCAAAATATCAAAGCCCAAATCCGGCTATGCGACCTATCATCTAGCTTAACATTGCAGTATCCTTACCCTGAAGGATCTGGCATGAAAAGCTGCCACGTCGGCCTCCACTGCAGCTTCTGTCGCGTCATTAGTACTGCAGGGCATAATAGTGCCCACATACTCATCCCCAAGCCACTTTCCCTCCACTGCCTGCATCTGGCCATCTTGTTCCTTCCACAGCTTCACACCACAGCCATGCATTGTGCCCCTCATCCAGTCACCTCGGTAGACCCTGTGAACACAGCCCATTCTCAGGTCCATGCAGCATGAAGCATGTTAAGGTATGCAGCACAGTGCCACCATACATACAGCAGTGGGGGCAGCAAATATAATCAGGATGGGGCACTTCATGTTTTCTGGGGGGTGCCTTACGTGCCAGTGCTGCTCCAGATGTAAGCCCCGTAGCCATCCATTGTACCGTCGGTAAACTGGCCCTCGTACCTGTGTACATAATCAAATGAGTGTCGTGACGGGCTAAGAAAATTTGGATACTGTAAAGAGGTAGCAGCCACCTGTCCTTGTTAGGAAATACCAACACTCCATACCCATGCTGTTTCCCGTCCTTAACCAGACCCTCATATCTGCAGCAGGTCTTTATGTGGACCAGGTAAACGTAGTGTGATGCTGTAATGGATCGGGGCCTTACTGGGAGCCATCTGGCCATGCAATGCACTTCCACTCTGCTGCTGGATCCATGGCTTTGTTCAATCGGAGCAAGGATGAGCAGCCTGTGACATGTGATCCCGTGAGGCTGAATCCCCACTCCATACAGACTGTCCAAGCCTTGATGGGATTGCTACAGGACGAACTGCTACATTAATGACGATCTGTCAACTCAAGGTCTGCGGAGCCTGTCTATTCAAGTGCCCCGCATGGAGTTACTCAGCACAGTCCCGTATGCTACACAGGGTCTGTGTGCCCTTATATGTGGCTGCTCCTGACCCCAGGTCTACATATCACTTTGCCAAAGTTCGCAACGACCCTAGAATACTTACTCTGACAGCGGCTCCCATTGCGTTTAGGAGCTTGCGAAGTGACAACAGAGAGAACCAAGCCAGCCTGCGATTTGTGAAGGCCCTTGTCTGCCATAGTGTCTTTACAGAAGCCCACTGATTAAGGTGCTGCCCAAGGGCTCTGGGAGCCCTCATTGCAACTATGGGCAAGAAGCGGAAGTATGAGCTTGACCTGGAGGTTGAGAGAACCATGTATGGCAGCTTTGCAACAGCTGCTAACGCTATCAGCCAGCTATACACACAAGCCGTTCAGCAGCAAAAAAGAGCAGCCGTTGCAGCTTCGAGAAGCACGCTGGTAAGGGTCTCCAGGCTCGGCATGCTAGTAGGCGCAAGTGTGCCCGTAGCTGGTCTCCTCTTAATCGAGGGACCCTGCGAATCCGCAGGAAAAGGTCGTGAGCTTTGTGTTAAGGGAAAACGCCGGCAATGATCAGCTTTCAAAAACCGCTCTGCTGCAGTTTCTGCAGCACGAATATGAGGTGTGTTGTCCAGCTCTGTGAATGCTCTTACTTCCAAAGTGGATTTTTGAGCCTTTCTCCTTTCGCAGCACGTCGACGATCAAGAGTTTGTAGTGCAGCAAGCACCAGTGCAGATGATGCCTTTCATGGCTTCAGGTACGTTCAGTTTCCAGTGCAGTGCTGCAGATTGCTGTGCATACAAAGATGCACATGTTGGGCCTGTTGCTTGCAGTGAGGCATGGCACAGTTGTACAGACATGTAAAAAGTGCATGTTGGACGGAACCAGCAAAAAGTCCCTGTTCTGTTGTTTTGCTAGGTTTCGCCGGAGCAGCAGCTGGTGCAGCAAGTGAAGACAGCCAAGATAATGGCACAGGAGGTGGCGGTGCTCACAAAACCACCCGCCATGGTGCACAACATCATGGCACCAGCCCCTTGCCGCGCAACCTCAGCATCAACAGGGGCTATCCATCTATGCAGGATCAGCAGCAGCAGCAGCAGCAAGCACCCACACAGCAGCAGGAGCAGCAGCATGATGGGGAAAGCCCCTCAGGCAATGCTATGGAGGTAGTTGGACACAGCCCCTTCATGCCTCCCGGCTGTGCACCGCCTCACCATATGCAGCAGACCAACCAGCACATGTTCCTGGCACCTGGGCACCACTGAATCCTCATATCAGCCTGCAGATAGGTTACTCACCCATCTACCCGCTTGTTTTGTGATGTGGTGGTGGGCGTGCGCCTGATGTGATGGAGGGCCTTACGTAACCATAGAAACAGTGTTCTCATCTGGTGAAGCTTGTTGCAGGTGCATTTGCAGACACCAATGACTTCAGTCTAGGCATGGCAATGGGGCAGGGCCTGGTCTTATGCGCATGTTTCACCAATGTTGCTGTGTATCTCCTGATCTTTGTAGGCTTTTCATCACAAAATGGAAAATTGGTTATGTCCAGGTGGAGCCCATTTAGAGTGGTATGGAAGCCTCCTTTACCTGTACTTCTTTTAGCATGGGGGCATGTGTAGCTTGAAGGTAGCATGACAAGTATGCACAGTTTAAGATTCATTTGGTGTCCGCTTATTGCAGTGCTGAAGCTGACACGGGGCTGAATGCTGGGCATGCAGTCGGCCTTTGCTTGTACATTACAGTTAGGTAGCCTTGGTTATGATGGGTCGCTGATGGGCTGTGTTCAGCGAGCCCAATCCTATGTAGCCACAGAGCATGCTACAGTTTTTACGTGATGCTGTTGCGTGGCTGCAAGAGCAAAGAAACTATACAATCAGATTTGTCGATGGGTGTGCAGTGCACTTCCACAAGGAGGACCTATGGTTGTGCTGCTTGGCAGGATCTAGGGATGACTTGCTGCATTCCTGGTTGCTGTGTCAAGTGGACTCGTGCATTTGGCAGTACTGCGCACCTGATGCTTGCCGTCAGCCTAGATGCCTGCAGATGTTGTAGTGCCGTATGGGAGGGCCAGACCACTTTGGTTTGGCTCCAGTGTGAAGCAAGAGTATTCTACACACACTTATGTGTTTTTGGCTGTGATCCGTACGATGCCACAAGTAAGACTGTTCTGTACAGTGGCCCCTTAAATTAGATGGTTCAGCGAGCAGTCTGTCAAAGCATCAGCCCAAGGCACTTTGTTTGCTGACTGGGGGCATTTGCTTTGGTAATCGTAGTCGGCTGAAACTCCCTGCATGCCTTGATGAGTTTGCTCTGATGACGCCTTCTATTAACGACAACAACAAACATCTAAGGTGTGGCAACCGCAAAGGGCTGCTAGGTCGAAAAGCGCAAAGGGCTGCTATTATTCTGAGTAAGTAGCTAGATAGTTGACTGGACCAAGTGAATAGTGATTGGCGGAGCCAGGACGGAGCTCAACTGGTCCCAACAAGATCAAGCTGATAAACTGAGCCGAATTGCCTGGGGTGAGCCCTTTCCGGCAGGCAGAGAAGGGGAGGCGGATCCCGGTACGCAGAGATGGGGGGATAGCCTTCTATCTCGCCAGCCAGAGAGATAGAGAACTACGCAGAGAGGGCCAGGGTGGCAATGTATGTCAGGCCCACCGTAGTGTCGGCTACTTTACTTCGACTCCCCCGCCTGGGCGCTGACCGATCAGTTGACCCACTTAGCTGTCAACAGCAAGCACTTGAAGCGGCCATTAACCAGTCGCTGTAACAGCAAGACGGTGACTACCCGCCAGATGGTGTTCAGTTTTTTCCTGGTTCCATCTGTGTTAGTGGCTTTGCCACCCCTGTGGTGAACTGTGGCACCGCACGCGTGCCGGTGGGTTTGCCAATGTAAGATTCACACACACGCACACACACAGATCCAACAGGCCTGGAACGCCGGCCCTCACGGGTCGTGGGCGATACCGCTGTTCTGGTGGTGGTGCTGTCTCCTTACCTCCCCAAAAAAACCAGTCGCTGTAAGGCCTTGCCCAAGAAGACTATGTAGCTATTCACTACTGCAACTTAACTTAAGCAGCAGATGTGTGCAAGGCCAGTCCTTTGCACAGAGTAAAAGCAACTGCATCATGATACAGAGTGCCGCAAACAATGCAACATGATATCGTGACACGTGCCCTGCAAAACGCCTGCAGGCTGACTGGAATCAGTGCTTAGATATGAAAAGCCAAGTAGTTAGCCTGACAGTCAGAAGTCGACTGGATTGCCACCCTGCTACACAAAAGGGCACAAGAACGGGAGTATTGTCCACAAAATGTGAGGGCCCCACCTCCCAGACTTCTGCACCTGGTGGTTGGCCATTGGCCAGCCTGTGCTCAAATTATCAAATACCAGTCTCAATTCACACTGTAAGTCCTCAAGGTGCCCAATGCTGCATTGTAAAAGAGAAGGACTATTGAGGCCAGGTGTGTAGAAGTCGGTTAATAGTCAGTCAGTCATATGGTTCCGTACTGCCAAGAAACGTGCCGGACACGCCATGTAGCACAGCTCAGACCCTAGACCTTACAATATATCACGGGGGTGCCTCACATGCAGATACAAGCACCACACCCTCGCATCCAACTAGGAGCAGCACATCCCTTGCATGCTCATACCTGCCAGTGCCGTATTGTTTAGCAAGCCTGACCCCTGGATGCTTAGACAAACACAAATGCTGCTGTTCAAATCATGCAACAGCGTGGTTATGCCCTACAAGGACCATTAACTTGCTCTAATGCCGCAACATCCATCCATACACAAGTAGGTGGACCACCAGCACACTGTAGTACTCAATGTCAGAAGAAAGGACATGGGAAGGCATACCTTCCCAGCAAACATCCGATGCAGTTCTTTGTGCTACACACAGAAAGCGGGTGTAACTAGCACTGCTCCACAGGAAAGCTGTGAGACACCACTCATGCAATGCACATACATGCCAAATCAAATGTACTATTTTAATATCTCCTAGCTCTGTCACTCAGCACCAAGCAGCACATATCTAGCGAGCTCCTTACTTCAAACAATGCTTTGCCAAGAGGACATGGTGTATCCTGAATCTCCCACTGCTTTGTGGCTCTCCACTAGTCCTGTCGAAATCTGTCGTTGCAGACATATGCGCTGCCATCCAGCTAGATGTTATCCATCGATCTGATCAGAACCCTAGCCATAATCACTGGAGCGAGTTCATCCTGCTTGATACGCCACCCCTGTGCCCACCTGGGCAGCAGAAGCCAGCAATGACCTCCGGCCCCATGTCAAGGACCAACTGGATGAACATAAAGCAAAAGCTCTCCCTGGAGCATCACCCCAAATCCCAGGCATCATCCCTGTGCCCTACGTGCATTACAAGTGCCCATTGGTGGCACTAGGTCACCACCCTGCCACTGCCTCCCTCACTGCAGCTTCTTCACCAGATCCTCCTTCCCATACTTTGGCGCCAGCTGCACTAACATATCTTTGGCCAAGGCTTGCAGGTCGTACTGTGGCTGCCAGCCCCACTCCCGCCGCGCTGCTGAGTCGTCGATTGAAACTGGCCATGTCTGAGCGATCTCCTCTCGGAAATCAGGGGTGTAACTGATGTGGAAGTCTGGCAGGTGCTGCTTGATTGCTTCTGCCAGCTGGGCGGGTGTGAAGGAGAGGGCTGTGACATTGTAGGTGGTCTGGCTGAGCTCCTCCTTAGGGGCCTGCATGAGGCGCCAGGTGGCTTCCAGGCAATCCGGCATGTACATCATAGGAAGTGCCGTCTCAGCAGACTGCAGAAGCAGAGGAAGTCACATGCGTCATCAAGAATGAACAATTGGGGTTATGCCCTCGATACCTGCCCTAGGCATTGCCGCATGAGACATTATCATACCCATGGAAACATACATTACATCAGAAGTACACTTTTAGGGGGGCAGCAATACCCAGTGTCATCCCTGAAGGGCCTCGAGGAGGTGTGCTTTAGGAAGGCTGCTGCTGTTGCTCCTCTCCATCAAATCCCCAGCTGCTTTTGATTATAGCATAACGCTTCCAGATTGCCCTTACACGCCACTGAAACTGCAGGGCCTGCCCCCTATCAAGTACGCCACTGGCATGAGCTACCAATGTGTGTGGAACTTGATACTCAGACCTCACAGTAGCCAACCATGGCCCCAGTTGCCACCAGAGACACATACATTAGAAAGGCAACCGCGCCAGGTTTAGAGTTAATCAGGTACACAACAATGTGCCTGATCAACACAGGTAATGGACAGGCGCCAATGCTGACACTGTCTCACCTGCCTGTGCTTATGGTACACTATCAAACCAAGAACAGGTTTGGACTTGATCTCCTCCTTCGCCCCACTTCCTGCCCCTGCTTGCCTCAGGGACCCCTCTTCCTCCTCCACTTACCAAGAAGCAGTTGTAGTGCCCTTTACTGAGAGCTGCATGGAATATCTCCACCGCATAGTCTGTTGTTCCACCTCCTGGTGGTGACTTGGCGCTGATGATGCCCGGGTACCTCAGGCTCCGGTAATCAACACCATAACGGTCTGAGTAGTACTGGCCCAACAACTCTTGGTGCACCTAGTCAGACACAGCAGCAGGTGAGGCAGCAGGTGGTAAGTCCATCCAATACGCATAGGCTCACTCGGGCAGCCCTGCTTTGCAATTCAGGCTGCAGCAACTGCCCAGGGAAGGGCAACTTGCAACCAGCCGGCAGCATCTAGCCACGCAGCTGCAGCAGGGCCGAGCAAAGCCGTGTACAAAGCACCAGAAGCTTGAAGGCGAACAGTTACGATGCACCCTTCAGCTCCACAACACTACTCGTGGCTTCAGTTCTTAAGCTGTGCAACACCTCAATGTGCTAAGCTTAAATTATCACCTCACCTTCAGATCACTGCAGATAGTGTGTAATCAACATGAGGTAATCCTGGGATTAGCAGCTTTGGCAGCACCAATCTAGTTCAGCCACCTCATGTTCCTAGCCTGCAATCTAGTTCAGCCACCTCATGTTCCTAGCCTGCGATTCATCTCTCAACTGTAGCCATATTCCAGTAACAGCAAACACAGCTAACCCTGCTGGCTTGCTTCATACTATCATACAAGCCATGTCTATTTTCTAGGGCCCTCCACATATGCAGAACTCCCACCTGCTGCACCTATCAATTGAAGCTTGGCTCACATTCCCCTGTCCAGACCCCTCTATCCCCCCACTTCCAGGCCCCTCTCCCACCCCTTTCTCCAGGCCCCTCTATCTTCCCCCTTCGGAGCCCCTCCCCCCCCCCCCCCAAGCCATTTTACCCCCCCCCCCTCCCCGTCCAGGTGCCTGTACCCCCACTATCTCCAGGCCTCTCTATCTCTCCCCCCCCTTAAATGCGCCTCTTTTCTCTCCTCCCCCCCCCTCCTTGGCGCCTCCGATTATCCCCCCTCCAGGCGCCTCTATCCTCCCCCCTCTCAGGCCCCTCTATTCCCCTTTCTCAATCTAGGCCCCTCTATGACCCCCCTGTCTGCCTCCAAGCCCCTCCATCCCCTACTGACCTTGGTAATGCCATACATGGTTGTAGGTCTCATGATGGTGTGGTCAGGGGTGTTGTGGCGGGGGGTGTGGGCACCAAACACAGCTATGGTGCTGGGAGCATACACAGTCAGCTCATGCTGTGCTGCTAGGTCTAGGACGTTCTGCAGCAGCAACAACAATAAAGGCATCAAAGCTTGCCATTGGCTGTGCAATAAACCCATCCTCATATATATTATCACCCAAACCCCAGCACATCACATGGCTAGGTATCAACATCTACACCTTCTCACAGCCCATCTCCTACCACACCAAGGGAGAAAAAGCCCAACACTGCACAAGTATAAAGCCATTCCTTCAGGCGCCCACTAAAGCAATCCTTGATCAGTCTTCAGACTTCTCCATTCATCACTAACCATTGTTCTTTTTCAGTGCAAGACATTCACGCTTCCGGCATTCCATTGAAAAGTCATGAGCAGTAGGCTCCATCAATGGTCAAAACAACATGAAAAAGCACTTCTGCCGAAGTTCCACCAACAATGCCTTGTTGCGTGGCTGTAGGGATGTGCAAGAGCAACTTGACACCCAAATTCAAGTGCAAATCCCAGCACACAAGGCCTGAGCTGTTGGCTTGCAGCTGTTAATCTTGGGGTGGGTGATGCCATTCTGTGGGCAAGGCCTCAGAATGCAACAAGACGTGCAAGCAGTACCGTCCAAGGGGGCCAATACATTTTGCTCCGTGCAATGAGCAACAAAGGCCACTTTCAGTCTGTACCTCCAAACATCGGCATGGCTTTATGCACAGCATTTTGCCAAGCAAGGGCAAGCAAGCCAAGGTCAAGTGCGATGCCCTGTTGTGGTGAATTGTGCTAGCAAAGCAAGTCAATGGCAAATGTGCTCCCCAAAGCGCCATTGCATGCACTCAAGGCCTGAAACTCAATGTTCTTGTTGCATCACGGCTAGACCCAAGGGTTTAACCAAGACCATTATGTCACAAGGAGGCAGACACCTTGTGCTATTCACTCCTCAAGCATGAAGTTGAGACACCACGAGCCTCTCACAATTCCACTCAGTAACACACTCCCTTGTGAAAAAGCCTCAAAACACAACACCCTCACCCCACCTTAATTGACCTCCATACTTTGCCAAGACTTTCAAGGCACAATGCCTCACATATAAAGCAAGGAAGCTTGGCTAATAACCATGCACTTGCATAAACAGGGACGCTTGAGTTTTGAGTTTTCTGCAGACTGCTAAGTCACATTTTGAACATCCCCAGCTGTTAGCGTAGCTGGCACCCTTGTCTCACCTGGATTCCAATTGTGTTGACCTTGAGGGCCAGGGCAGGGTTGCGCTCACCAACAGCTGAAAAATGCACAGCAAGCAAAGGAGCAACGGACTTTAGACACAATGTTGGAAGCAGAGCATTGGATCTGCCACATAACAGGTAAGTCCTTGACCTAATCACAAACATCTGGTTTGCTATCTGCTGTAATACACTTGCAGTGACGTCGTTGCAATCAGGTCAGGCAATTTGCTGTTTATTGCCAGCTATAACGAGTCCACCATTCGTATTCTCCCCAGACATACATAAAGATAACTGTCACCAAAAAAGTCGCTTTTATGTACTCCAGAATACAGCTTCCAAGGAGAACTCAACCATCCACGATCAGCAGCCTGTGTCACCATACACGTGGGTAAGCTAGACATGTCAAAGCGCTTTGCTCAAGTGCAGTAGCTCCTATTAAGGTGCTAGGACCTGCCTTATCCCATAAAACAGACAGCTGCTTGGTCATCTGTCTGGGCTGCTGCCAACCAACCACATCCTGTCTGCTGTCCACCCCGGATCTCAGCCCGCGCCCTCACCAGACAGCAGTGTGGCCAGGTGCACCACATGTGTGATGCCGTTCTCCAGCATGAGGCGCGCCATGTTGTCCTTGTCCTGGACATCACAGTAGTGGAAGGGGCCAGAGTCCAGCATCTTACGGCTGGTGCGCACATCACTGGCAATCACATTCTCACCACCAAGACTGCACGAGGAAATTACCGCAGAGGCAAGACAAGAGCTAAGATGAGCAAGGCCAGCTACTAAGACACAGATCTGCTAGTATATCATAATTTCAGTACATGTTCATGGTGATTCAGGTTTCGTGATATGCCATAGCCAAAACTGCCATAGGCCCCGCACCTCAAGCTATCACAATTACATCGAGGTGGAACAGAGTATGGTTGACTTCGGCACGCAACCAGATGAATGGCAACATATGCCTATGCTGATGGTAATATGTACAGGCATAGAGAGTGCATGATTTTGCATAAAAATGCATTGTGACAGTGCATGGAAGTGGTAGCAATGAATATTTCTTTTATTTGCACAGATAGACTGCCACGGCAACTTCAATATCCACACCTTGTATTGCACCCATGACTGCAAGACACACAACACACGTAAAACAGCTTCCGACAAGAAGTATGTTTCTAGCTTTGCCACTGATAATGCAGCTCCAGAGGGAGCTATGGGCAAAGCAGTCTGCACTCACCGGCTCCTCAGGAAGGGGACGAACTCTTGGCCCACTTGCCCACATGCTCCCGTCACCAGAAACCTGGGCTCTGTGGCGTGCCCCTCTGCATCAGCTGCTCGCCCTCCTGTGCGCATATAGCCTCCTATCTGTGGCCGATGGGCTGGAGCGCTGGTGTGAAAGCTGCTGCGCATGGTGCTGCTGTAGGGGCTGGCCGGATTGCATGTTGCTGTGCTGCTTGAGGTTGAGCCTATGGAGGTGCAGAAACTGCTTTGCAGCGTTGCAAGGACACCCAAGTGGTGGTGTCTGTGTGGGGCTGCTGCTGCTTGGTTGGCTCCTGCACCTGACTGGGAAGCTGGAACCTCTGGAAGGCAGGGCAGTGCTGATACCGCTGGGGTCTCACCGAGAACACCGCTTTGGCTTCTGCTTCGTGGCTGTAAAGTGGAGTATGCGCATAACTGGCGTAAGCTCGCGCCCAGGCACGGCCACACTGATAGCGTGGCCAAGGGGTGAGCAGAGAGGAGCAAATGGCTAATGGGGCTCATGGTTTTCACACAACACTGCACCTAAACCCGTGCCGTGGAATGCCACTAAGGATGCAGGATGCCCAGCGCCTTTTCCGCCCAGGCACCAACAGCCAAGTGCACAACTAGGACGCAGCACCTGGCAAAGGCAGCCGACCTTTTCTTACTGGAGACTGTAACATACAAGCCGTCTGCCGAGCATATGTGCTAACAAGAGTCTGATATGAGGCGGTCATACGAAGCGGCTTCTATGGACTAGTGGCCATGGTTCTTTCGACAGTAGCTGCTGATCAATACGTCAGGACGGTGGTGCACGTCATCTCATCACGGGATGGTGCAGGGTAATCGAGAATCGCCCGAAGGACGCTGACCAACAAGACTTATCCGTTGGCTGTTGATCTGACTCTGACTCTGACATAGTCTGTGTCACTTGGAGTGGGTTCAAGGCACTGTGGCCCAGCTCGTAGTGACGAGACATCATGTAGAAGCCATCCACCGGTTGTGAGGAGGACGCAAGCCAGACATGCATAAGCTCGCCAACACCCATCTTGCGTAGGTTACGTTCTGAGGCACGAATGGTTTCGCGTTGTGCTGGGTAGGAGTGATCTCCTTGATTTGTTTGTACCCTTACTTTTCTGTGTGCTTTCGTTCAAGCTGAGATCTGCATGGAGGCTGGTGTCGTTACACGGTACTCAGCAGGAGCCACAGTTTTGCGGCAAAGTTCCTGTGTGAACTGCTGGCGCTGTCTCCCGCGCTGTCATGCACAACAACGACACAACCCTTTGCGAAGGGTGAAGGCCTCAGCAAGCCGGTCTCAAAGGATAGCCAGAGGGATAGACAGACAGGAGAGAGTGCTCAGGTATCCGGATGGCAACGTGCGTTACATTCGGTATCCTGTGGTCGAGACCGTTGACGTAGAGGATGACGATGACTTTACCGCTTGGGATGTTTCGGGGTTGTGGAGCTGGTCCTCGGCACGTCCGAGGCCGTCTCAGATGGACGCTCGTATGGTATCGATGCAGGGCAGCCCACTGCTAGAGGATCCTACCCTGAGATACAAGGTGTGCACTAGTTGGAGCGTGTTGCAACTCGCTTCCAGGGGAGCTTCTTGAGCCTAAACGTCTGCTTTTTTCCAGGAGGATAGTAGATTGAGCGCAGCCGGCAGTGTCAGGCCCGGCACTGCCAGCGCAGCAGATACAGCAGCCTACCTGGAGTCTCTGTTTGCAGCATCATATCTGAGCCAACCAGCCATTGATGTTGACCATTGCTATGAGGTAGGTGAAGTCTACAAGCCTTTTACAAAGCCCATGTTGCTGTTGCAGCTATCCATAAGGGTGCCTATGTTGCTGCAGGTACTAGAGGGCTGCCCATGGCTGTTGCCGCGGCCGGTGTATGTGCTTGCCACTGGTTCAGAAACACATGGAGAGGTTGAAGCAGGCAACACCTACACCCTACGTGTGCGTATGGCTCAGAAGGGAGCAGCAAGTGATATTGCAAAGGTAAGGCTATGCCCTTCGGGCTGGGCAGAATGACGTCCTGTGTAAGCCCAGCTTGTGATTGTTGGCTAGTGGTTAGCAAGCACTGGAGCTGGTTGTTGACCTCCTGGCCAGCTAGACTCAGCTTTATGCATGGAGTGGTTGCAAAATGCTTCTTGTACTGCAGTTACGATGATGCATAGGAATGGTTGCAAAGTGCCTCTTGTACTGCACTTAAGGCGTGTACCGCACTTAAGGCGTGTACTGACCTGAGATTATACATAGGAGACATCAGTAATTGGGGTAATGGCGGATCGATGATCCGGGCAATCTGACCTCAATGCCCTGTGTTCCTGCAGCTGCTTGGCAAAGCCCACTTGGCACAGGCGCTGGAGGTATCTCAGCTGCGAGATGGGTTGGTGGTGTTTGACACAGCTGAAGCAGCAGAAAACTACGGCACTCTGCTTGAGGAAGAAGGCCACTCACAGGTCAGCTGCTCGCTAAGCATTGTTCAGCTACCTGCAGGCGTTCCACCTCCTGCTTTGCATGCCTATGAAGGTACTCTTGTTTCCTTTTCATGACCTGAAAGCATGTTCACACGTCCTCTCGTAGAGCCTGTGCATCTCACACATCTTTGTCAGAATCTGGTTCTGCAGGTAGCATCAGTGCAGCCAACCATAACCTGATAAGCAGTTTGACTCGTTCATCTTGAAGACGGCTTCAACATGAATAGCTGGACCCTTCAGCCTAGGGTCCTTGGCTTGGTCTGTTTGCAACATTTTATCACCACAATACTGAGCCAGGCAGGGTGGGGAAATAATACTGAGCGAGCTGCATGGGTACATTTACCTGAGCACAGGAGAGCAAGCATGTGCTGTTATCCACCTGGTGCTGTTGCAGGTGATGGTTGCTGAGGTGGACAGCCACAAGCTGTTCCGCATGGTGCTGGATGCGAGAGCTGTAGTTGTGCACATGCTGCCGGACCAGCCCCTGCCGCCACCTTACCAGCTGGCTGCAGCACTGAAGAAGGGCAGTGCATGGGATGACAAGTGAGCAGAAGGGCATCAGGCATCAGTATGCAACCTGCCAGGGTGGGCTGTGAAGGAGCATACTAACCAGTGGCTTCCAATGTTGGGAAAGTGCCAGGTCTTGTGATCAAACAGTCATAGGGCAGGTGGTGGACCCAGCACAATTCTGGCATGGCCTGCAAACCTTTCTGAGCTGGTGCCCTTGGTTTCCTGGTCGTTTTCATATGTATATTATTTGCTGTAACAAGAGGTGTGTGTGTGTGTGTGTGTGTGTTTGCATGCTGTGTCAGCTTGTTGCTTGGAATGTACGTTATTGTGTAATCATGGCTTGGCACATGTACGACACTGCTTCAATGCTCGTAATAGCCTGCTTGGCTATTGGCCTCATGGGTGTGTTAGTAAGCGCACGTTCTCATGTATCAAAAGGACGTTCCAGCTGGTGCACGCAGCATGTGCCGTTTAGTGTTGTTGCCGGTGCTTCTCTACTTATGACTGCAGTCACCGAGGTGGGTGTGGTAAGCATCTTGTTTACATGCATGATGTGGACGTTGTTTGTATGTTTGTACTTCTCATTGTCTTGCAAGCTTGCAAGGGTTGTAACCAGACGGGCAGTTGTTGTGTACACTTCTCTGTTGCACTTCTCTCTGCTGTTGTTTAACGCTGCTGGTGGAGGAGGGCAAGCTGGCATCCTTGTGGCAATGTTACCTTCTGTAACTGGCCAAGCAGGATTGCACATGCTTTAAGGTGTTGCTCTTTTCAGATGGGGATTATTTTAGTGCATGTTTGATGCAGTAGTTTGTGTCACTTTGCGAGCCTGCCTGCCGTCTCGCTTTGTGAATCTCTTGAACGTAGTCTTTGGGGTCCCGCTGGGGTGGACAGCTGCTGCATGACAGCCAGCCTTGCATGCCACTAGCACCTAACCTTGCATCAGACCAGCATTTGTGTGCATACCAGTGTGATGGGCTCCATTGGCTGTTCCAGTAGCAGTGGGTCAGTCCGTATGTTGTTTGTGTGTCCTGCTGGTGTATGGTAGGTCTGTATACCTATTGTGAAAGCACAGCCGCCAAGAAGGAGAGTATGTGTTTGTCTGCAGAACAAGAATGAGCGGGAGCTGTAGTTTGCTCTGGGGTATTGTCATGTAGGGTGTGTCAGATGCTTGGATGATGTTGAGTGTCCGCAGGTTCCTGGATGGACAATGCGGCTAAACCGTGCCTTTGGGTGGCATTTTTCGCAACATGCATAACAACATAACAAACATTTGAGGTGTGGCAACCGCCAAGGGCTGCTAGGTCGAACCGACCAAACACTGTTCAATGTGACATGTGCATTGTGACATGCATTGATGAGGGTAGCCCTGTGTCAGTGATGGGAAGCGAGGTAGCAGCAGCCGTAGCTGCCACAGTAAAGCAGCCCCTCTCGCAGTTGCCAGACTTTCAGTGCGGTCTTGCTTTGTCTATGATGATGTCAGAGATGTGATCAGCTCTCTTGATATATCTGGATGAAGCAATGAGGTGAAGTGCACAACAAAGCACTACTACTATCGATATGTCAACGCCGCGGCCGTACGTACTGGCCAAACATCTAAGTAGCCGGCAATGGATCATACTCTGCTTGCAGCAATCTGGATTTCAAGATGGGTCTCCAGTATGGGGTATGGGGGGTCTCAATGACGATCCGCAAGCATGCATGCACCAGGGCAGACTGAGCAGCTGTAGCTTCTTCAGACTAGCGGAGCCCGCTTAACATCAGAGTCTGGAACAGCTGAGGCCAGTCCAATGCATCACATCATTCTGTGCACCAACCGTCCAGTGGCAGTTGGTCCCATCAAATTGTGGTGCAGCTGGGCCCTGTTCCTTTGCATCCACCGCCACTGAGCCGGCTGCCCGACACAAAGCTGCAAGTGACTAATTAGTCACAGGCATCAATTTGGTGTGTTTGGTCGTTTCGACCTAGCAGTCCTTTGCGGTTGCCACACCTTAAATGTTTGTTTGTTTGTTCAATTACTTAGTCCAGCCTTCACTAAAGACAAGCCAGACTGTGAGGCTAGCCAATCACTGAATGCAATGTCTGATACTCTGGCATGAACACCTACCGCTACTGTCGAAACACTTGCGATGCAACTGGCACACATGATAGCTGTGTGCCTTCACCCCATACCCTACACAACCACGTGCCACGGATGCACCATTGGACCCCACCACTCAGCCTATCATATGCTGTATGCTCTGCCGGCAGCTCTACCCCACAGCGTTAGTATGTGGGCAAAAAATAGACAGCGTGCACCTAGCTTAATGACGGCTATTCCGGCTGAAGGGAAGCAAACATCCCTGGCACGCTTTCCTCCAAGACACATCAACCATTGTGTGATGTTTTTAACCAGTAAATGGCGCATGCTGCACATAAACTACAATAAAAGGTGGCGCCCACCAGCAACACATATGCAGCGATATGCCAACCACTGTCAGAGAAATGCCGTGCAAGAGGGTTGCTGGGCAGAATCCTGTAACAGCACAATCGCAACGAGCCATGTAGTGGCCTAAGACGATAGCTCCTGGACTTGGAGGGTATACTGAGCAAACAAACACCATCGGATGGTCAAAAACAAAGGCTTCCAGACCACCAACCGGAGACCGAAACATGTATCAGGCATGACATCCTTGACCCAGCTTATTGCCCACAGCTTACAAAGTACATGTCATGATCTTCTCGACCTATAACGACGTTCGCCTCCAGGCCAAAAGGACAACAATGCTGGCTTAATGCCCTTGGCAAACTCCCACAGACATCCTCAGCAAGTGTAGCAAACCAACTTGGTAGTACTCGGATGAACAATCCTTTGCAAGCATGCATAAGTGCGTATATGGTACAGGTATGGTACAGACGACAACAAGGCAAAGAACTTACATTACTAACATCTTTAGGTGACAAGAGCTAAAGGAAGGCTGGATCCATTCCCAATTCACAGTATGGCCTTGACAGCCATTTCCGTGGCTTATAATCTCAAACCGCCACTACCTTTCTCATAAACTACCCCTAGTGGGTCATCAACATCTTGTCCTATGTTGTTCAATGGGGCAGCTAAATTCTGCTTATCTGGGGCACCTCTATCGTAGCCATGGCTTGCATAATCCTGTAGAAAGCTGGCTCAGTCATATGTGACCACCCCCTTCTGCATCCTTGCCCAGCTCACCCAACAGGTAGCTGGTGCTGGTACATAACAGAGGACTCCCTTGTCTGCATTCCTAGCCCTCCTCCTAACCTGAGAGTTGCAGGGGGGTCTGATGCCACAGTACAAAACAGTACCACAACCCACAGGTGCAAAACAACTTACATGACATGCTCGAGGCAGCAGAGGTCTCAGCTGTATCCCATCCCCTCCTTGATAACGTTGCGGAGCAGCCCCCATCCATCCCACCCAACAATATGAGTCGGGCTGTCTGCAACATCTTTATTCGCTATGGTGAGGGTATACACACCTTTATTTGCCTTCATGCCGGAATCAGGCCAGGATCGGTTGGTGTCCCGCTGCCCCTGCTCCTGGTGACTGTGGATCATGCTGTTGCTGCTGCTGCTGGTG
>OY744494.1:3997697-4095256 GCA_963556185.1 Pseudopediastrum boryanum
CCCCCACCTACTCAGCATAGAGAGCGGAGAGAAATGTTGCTTTGATCTAACCTCTGTTTCCCAGTCTTGCCTTTATCCCAGGTTCCACCCCCGCCCCTCCTACCTCCAAGACCAGCTCTGCCATTGATAAGAACAGATGTCTGCTGAGCTGCTGCATCACCATGACACCCTTCTCAGGGAGATGCTCCAGCCTGTGATGCTCCTGCGCCCCAGCTCCCATCAGCATCCGACCAGTAGACACCTCAACCACAACCCAGGGCGCCCTCACACCTCCTCCCATCACCACCGGGCTCACAGCTGGTGCAGTTGCAGGAGTAGACGTGCTAAGGCCTCCTTCTGAACCAGCAGCATCAGCTGAGGCTGCTGATGTCTTGCAGTGGCGACTCATGAGCTGTTGCAGGTTTGTGTACTCAAGGCGTACTGGGAACAGCTTACGCCCCAGGGCATTCTCAAGTTGCTCTGCTGCCAGGTTGATGAAGGGTGCTAGGGGCGAGGGAGGGCTGGTGCTGGTTATGAATGGATGATCAGCAGATCGCCTAGCAAGGTCAACCACACAGATGCATGGACGTCTATAAGCAGCCAAGCTGGAAGCTAGGTCATTGTCCATGTGTTAACGAAGAAATATCTCCTTCCTGTACTATTTTCTTCCTACGCTGCTGATTCTGCTGACCCTTTTGCTGCTCATATGTTTGGACTCTGCTTATACCCTATAGCCCGGGGCAGAGCCGACCTGATGTCAATCCATGCGTCCACCAGCATAACTTTTGCCTGTCTATCAGTGCAGGCTGAGTTTAGTCAGCTAGATCAGGGTCCATTTCTGCCATTCAACTTGCCATCGCGCCCTCCTGCTCATCCACATCTTCGGAACTTTCAAGATCATTCAAGTCAGTCATTCAAAAGAGCCTTTTGTTATGACTTTGTTTAGTAAACAAAGAAAGTTTCACATTGCATTCTAGCGGCCCTTGCGCACATTACAGCAGCTCTGCGCACCTGGCTGGCCGACCAACCCCGGCCAGGATAACAACAGCAGCTGATCCTGAACATAGTTGCCCTTGAGTGAGTGCCTCTTCCAGAGATACATCATGATAAGCTGCAGAGGGGATTCAGTCAGGTCAAGAACAACACAACTGCTTATGTCAAACTTGCATGCCTCAGGTCAATTGCAGTTCCACTAGGAAGGCAACGCACCAAAGGGTTTTACTGTAGAGGTTTACGGCATCCATCACAGGTCTTAGGTGACTGCTGAGAGCATGTGCTGTTTCGTAATGAGCTCCGAGGGGCAGGGCGATCCCAACCAATAACATGAGCATACATCCGGCCTTCAGACGCCCCATCTCCTTACTAGCTTGAAACAATAAGCTGGCGAGACTAAGGTAGCCTGTCTAGTGGAGCGCCACTTATTGATCAAAGGAAAAGTGCGGTACCGACACTGCACCATGTCAGGTGCCCTTTGTCATGTATGCTCTCATGAATCTCGCTAACCTTCTCAGCATTAGAAGGTTCATCTAGCTTCATGGCTTATGCAACCGGAGGCGGGGGCTGATAGCCATCAATGCATGCAGTGACTTGCAGTGTTTGAAGTCACCCACTCTGATGTCGAATGATGTCACTGCCCCCGGCATGGACGGGCCAGACTGGGCCATATCTGCATTGTAACGGGCTCGTCAATTGAGCGGGATCCAACCAACCAAGCTTCCATTACCAACGCCCATTTCCACTGGCATAGTTTCCTGCTTAGATCTGTAAACCGTGAATATCACAGCGACGGTACCCAAACTCGAGGCAGGCTCGACATTAAAGATCCTTAAGCATGAAATACTGTCAGAAAGAGTTCAGGCTGCCAGCATGCAAACGAGGGTGCCACCTTGTGACTGACCGAGTACGTACCGTTTATGCCCTATTGCCTGAGCCCCTGACCCCCAACCGGGCAACCTACTATCTTCTAGCCGCGTAGCACTCTACATGGAGGGCCCTTGGCGCCTAACATGAAGCATGGTGGCTGCAGATCCTGCAGCATATACAAGAAGATATATCCCAGATCAATATGGGCCTGTGTCACATCTTCAGTGAGTTCCAAGCAGTACCTCCAGCTCTTCCCCATGCTCCTGCGCCTATATCTGTTTACGAGTGCCTTGCCCTGGGGTATTTGCAGTACAGCACACCTCAGCCTCACTCACGCTGAATGAGGTAAGCAGCCTTCTCTGAAAGGCCAATGCTTTGCTGACTCTGCAATGCAAAGAACACAAGCCTAAGTGCCTTTATTAACCTCAAGCTGCTCAATTCTATCCCAACCAACCGTCTCGACCGCAAAATGACAGTTAAGAGTTTTTATGCTAACGACATCTTGTCCATGGATGTGCTGTCTGTGATGTGCCACCCTTCCAGCCATGGGCACAGGCTCGTCCAATCATCCAGGTTGACTGTTGGCAGTTTGGCACCATTTTACAACATCTGCTTTCAAGAACTACGATACATGCGCCAATCCTCCCACCCCCCCTGCAGAATGCGGACCCAGACGTGCGAGTGGACATGGAAACATTTCTCAACCAGAACGTCCCTGAGGTGAGACACAAACCAGAGCCATGACCTGCTCCTCTGCCGCCTACAAGTTAGAAACACTAAGGGATCACTGCTAATGTATACAATCATACTCCCCTCAGAAGGGATATTCATGACATCTTTATCCAGCGTTCAGAAGTGCTGCAAACGGAGAGACAAAACGGTGAAGTTGCGTTGCCCCTGCCTTGGCAGTATGGGTGCAATCATGTGTATTCCTGACCAGAGCCCACAAACCCACTTCTCCAGTGAGAGGTGGAAATTAAGGTTTGTCTGTTCTATAGGACAGCAGCTGTTGGACTTCTTTTGGCGCAATAACTCACGGAACTGGACGTACAGCAGTTCACCTGCAACTGTTGTAGCAGCTACCTCATGATCCTGCTGGTATGTGTACTTTAACTGTCATGTCATCGCTCGCGATCTGCTGAGGCCAGATGTCTTTGACCGCTCCCTCTGCCTACCCATTCACGCTCGGCTTGCCCTTCTCCTCCCCTCCCTTTGTTCCCTGCTCAGGGCTGCTCTGCCCCCTGGGTCCACACAGATGAAGGTCCTGATGACATGCCTGCTCATGTGAAGGCCAGCTTGATGGGCAACAGCCTCACACTACCCATAACACGAGGCAGGCTCAACTTAGGAACATGGCAGGTGAGGGAGAGGGGACACCTGAGCCTAGATGCAGTGGTGTAGTCTGTAAAATGCAATGGAATTCCATGGAACATTACCCCATGTTGCTTTTAGTCTAGTGGATGTATCGGGCATGCATTCTTGCCTTCAAATGGCACAGTAGACCTCTCATATATGTATACGCTTTCAGCTGTGCACTGCCCTCCCGTGTTCTCCTCGTGTGTGATATGACTTGTATGCTGCCTTTGTTTTGCCTGGTTGGCCAAACATGTCTTGGCTTGTGCTGCATGATGAGGGAGGGCTGCTGCAGCTAGGGGTAAAGACAGCAGTGGCTGTGCTGCTTGCCATCTATCCCCGGGCCTCTGGTGGTCCACTGAGCTCACTACAACAAAAACACAAGACCTCTTAGCTCTCAATATTCAAGGCTACTGTGGAATAAGCGCATCATGTTTAGTTCATCACTCAGAAATACGCATGAGACCAGGTGCTGTGTGTATGACCCTTACCATGACCCGCACAAGTGCTATATATAGCTTATCGTCTTCTTCCTGGCTGCAGGGTGTGTGGTTATGTGAGCACCGTGACCGAGCTAGTGGGCGCCAACTGGTGGTCACCATGCACGGGCAGTAGGGGTAGAAAGAGGTGGATTGGATCCTTTCACCAATGCAACTGAAGTTACTGCAGCGGCATTCAGGGTCTTCCAGACGTAGTCAGATGAGTGAAGGGGCCTTGGCGCATCAGTGCTCTACAGCATAATGTGAGCTTAACAGATTATGTTGCTGTGTGGCATCATATTAATGATAGCTGCTGGTTCACCAAATTGCATTCAGGTGCTAGGAGCTGGTGAAGTTGTCATGTACCCTGTGCATTGACGATGTGTAGAGGATGCCAGGGGGTGGATCCAAAGCACCTGGGAGGGGGCCGCTGGTGATTGTCTAGTTCCAGCTGCTGAACAGCAGATGACTTTGCCTCTGCCTGTGCCTGTTATGTCGGGTGATTCATGTGCTCGGGATTGGTAGTTTCACCACTCTTGTGGATGGGATTGGTACTGTTGACCTTCTTGTTCACCCTGGTATGTAATGGAGCTAGTTATGCAGTCGTTCTGCTGACCTCCATATGGCACAGCCAGATGTGCTTTGGAGTAGGCAGACCCAATTCCTGCATGCTGCTGTTCTGCATGGGCTGCTAAGCTGACCACCTGACTGGTGTGGTGAAGCAGCATGCTAGCAAAACAGACGCTGGGAATTTTATCATCAATGTAGGCTCAGTCCACTCCGTAGTGGGTTTAATAGCCCTGAGCAAGGCATAAAACTGCTTGGTTTGCTGTTGACTGGGTCAACTGGTCAGCACATGGCAAGCCGAAATGGGCTGGCCTGACATACATTGGCTAGCAAGGGATTTAGGGTGGGCTGGTGGCAGCCATTGTTTTCAGCTTGGACAAGAACTTGAGTATGCCGTTGGAGCCTAAGTTGGCTCCTTGTGGGTGGCGCTGCCCCCACCGGCGCCCTGCTTTGACAGGGCCATTTGGTAATTGGTAATTGGTAATTAATAGTGACTTAAGTAGCCTGGAGCCTGAATTGGCTGTTTCTGGGTGGCGCTGTCCTTTTGCGCTTCATTGCCACACCTTACATTCTTGTTTGTTTGTCCCGCACCATGCAGCCAGCACCCCACTTTCCTGCTGATGAAGGGGTTTCCCCCGCCCCTTCTCTGCGTAGTTCTTTCTTTGATGATGAGGCCATATGGTACTGTAGTCTGGTGACAACTGCCTTTCCTTGGTTCAGGGACTTTCTTTTTCCAGCTTACATGCGCAATCGTTTCTACCCTTCAGATGTTGCCATAGAGAAGAGGCTAGTAATGCTGCTGGGCTATCAAAATGATTATAAAGTACAGCCGCAACTCTAGCTTACTTTCTGATCTCATCTCCTCATTCATTCATGTTTAATACTGACATCAAACGCAACGTATCAGTACTGCTTGAGTTGGTGGTCTGGAAGCCATTGTGTTTGGATCCATCCGATGGTGTGTTTGGTCGGTTTGACCTAGCAGCCCTTTGCGGTTGCCACACCTTAAATGTTTGTTGTTGTTGTTGTTGCATAGGTGCTTTGCATCTGCATCTGCACCCAACTTCTGTCCAAAGTGCTGTTAAACCAAAGTGGCCATCATACACCACTTTCCGCAATACTACAACGTCACCAATGTCAATTACCAATTACCAATTACCAGATGGCCCTGTCAAAGCAGGGCGCCGGTGGGGGCAGCGCCACCCACAAGGAGCCAACTTAGGCTCCAACGGCATACTCAAGTTCCTGTCCAAGCTCAAACAATCGGCTGCCACCAGCCCACCCTAAATCCCTTGCTAGCCAATGTATGTCAGGCCAGCCCATTTCGACTTGCCATGCGCTGACCAGTTGACCCAGTCAACAGCAAGCCAAGCAGTTTTATGCCTTGCTCAGGGCTAATGTCAACAGCAGAGCATGTGATGCTACCTGACACAAAAACAAACAAACAATTAATGTGTGAGGACAGCCTGCAACACCAACACCAGCACCTGATCAATTAAAAATGTGGCACTGCAGGCGTGCCGATGGGTTTGGCAATGTAACATTCACGCGTGAGCAGAACAACCATTTTCCAACATGTACATTACTTGCCATCTAAATTACTAAACATTACATGCCGGCACGCAACGTTCCACCCCACCCTGCAGCTCATGCAAAAATCCGTACACAGGCATTGCTTGATATCTACATATGGGCATGATGCATGTGGCCAAGAAAGGGGGTGCTACAGAGCCCTCCCAAGGCCCCTCCTACAATATCAATTACCAATTACCAAATGGCCCTGTCAAAGCAGGGCGCCGGTGGGGGCAGCGCCACCCACAAGGAGCCAACTTAGGCTCCAACGGCATACTCAAGTTCCTGTCCAAGCTGAAACAATGGCTGCCACCAGCCCCCCCTAAATCCCTTGCTAGCCAATGTATGTCAGGCCAGCCCATTTCGACTTGCCATGTGCTGACCAGTTGACCCAGTCAACAGCAAACCAAGCAGTTTTATGCCTTGCTCAGGGCTAATATCACACATTGCCCGCACTCTCCCAGGCTATTGACACCATACATGCGACTTGGCATGCATTCCATCTTAGTTTATTTATTGCCAGTATCAAGAAACCAGCAGCAAACCCTCAGCAAACCCAGGGACATGCCACTGGACTTCTTTCCAGCTGCTCTATTGCACTGAATACACAAGCAGTTTGTGGACAAGGATCACTCGACACTTTGGCAGTACAAGCAACCCCCATGGGTTCAACCTGGCAGCTGACTTCCCATACCATACAACAAGGAGTTAGAACATCAACTGCTTCTTTCCGCCTTTATGCCACAGGTCCCTTCTGCATAGGACAACACCTGCATACATATAATCATGCAACAGCACACTGGGCCCATACTGCTAGCGTCTAGAAATGGTCTCAAAACTCTTTCTACATAACCTTTGCCCATTGCCCCCTCCCTGCTGAAGCCATACTGCTCTGCACTACAGCCCTGGTAGAACATAACACCCATTTTGCAGCACAAGGGTGTGAATGACCTACATACCACATAGGGGCACTCAGGCACATGTCAACAACTCATCCTGCCTTCTCAACTCCCAAGATGTTCGCACCCATCCACCCCGCCATCACATGGGCGCAAGTACATCAGGTATGCAAACTTTGACAGGAGCAGTGTTGGGTGCTTAAAAATAGATATGTTGGACATCTTCTGATCCTTTTAGCATTGCTCTAAGCTGCATCCTACACCCACCCAGCTCATGACAGCCTCTTGACAAGCCTGTGTGCGCATAACCCCGTAAGTCTGGACGAGCCCACACACCCGCACAATCCCTTGCAGCAGCGCTGGGGTGCGTTGCACAGACCAACCCAAGAAAAATCTGACACCTCAAGGATGTAACATTGGCAAGCAAGCAATGCTGCAAGCATGGTAAGGAACAAACTCCCTACCGGCTACGTCTTTACAGTAGGCACAATAGTCCATGCCCCAAGGCAAGTGCCACCATCTGATGCTAATCACTCACTCAAGATGATAATCTGCGCTCAACCACGCTAGCCACCATCCACAACGCCGAACCTGCACTGTAAACCCTCAGCTGACACCTTAGAAATCACAGCCAGCGGGCATGCACTTAGAAGTACTGGACGTGGAGCTTGTGGATCTGCTATGCGCTTGCGACGCCAGTGTGCTCCCCTTTCTTATTGGGAGAAAGACAGACCACTCTTGAACAGAGACCAACCAGCACTCCACTGTATCCTGTTACACTTTAGACTGGCAGCCATTGAACAAGCAAGGAGTCCTACAAATACCATATGCAGCACATCTGATGTTCCAACTAGCCCTTGGTATTTACCCTGTCAATGTCGTAGAACCAGACAGCTGCAGAGCGTGAAGATACATACCGGCCGACCCCACAAGGAGAGGCGACCCACTACCACCCAGCCTGGACCCCAGTCATGCATACTGTTACATACAGGCTCAGGCACCACAATTATCTTGATATATTTGCCTTTTCACCAGAACAACGGCGTGCACCATGCAGTGCATTTCGCCCTGCCCAATACTCTGTGATGGAGCCCGTAACGCTTCCTCCATCAACTTCCATGTTCCTGTGCAATGAAGACTCCAACAACATCCCAACCCCTTCCCATAATCGAGTTAGGGGGTTGGGAATCTCCCAGACCTAATGCAGCATCCAGTAGCACCAGGTTCTTGACGGAGCACTCTCAGTGCCCAGATGCTTGACAACAGCAGCATGGCACCTCCCATCACATTCACCAATCCGTATACGCCACAACCAATCCAATAGTCAGGTCACATAATCTAAATACTTGAACATGACCATGCTTGTCTACTGCTCTGCAACCCAAGCATGATTGCGCTGGGCTCTGGTCTTATCAATAGTCCTGATGCCTGCGTTCATATCCTCCGGACGAAAAGCTTCGATTAACTTGACTCGCCCCAGCTGCCAACCCCGATGCTCCTGCAGAAAGAGCTACGAGCCAGTGGATTGCAGCAAACACAAGGCCAAGCAGCTGACGCAGGCATATTCCCAAGCCTTTTCAACATCTGGCAAGGCCTGAAAACCCAAACACCCTACCCAGCATTCCACACAGCTGACGCCCTTCGCTGGATTCGTCTCATCAGAAGCTGCAGGGGACTTCACCTTCCTTTGATTTCTCAAGTTCTTCAACATCAGCAGCCCTGGTGCCCCTCGCTTCAGCAGCCCCCTCCATGTCGCTCAGAACAGCAGCAAGCACATGATGACAAAGGAGCCCAGCATGAGCAGCAGCCTCGACAGGAATGCCTGCAACACACACAGATGACCAGCAACATCACCCAGTAAGCCAAGCACTCCTGACGTCTCGGGCAGTAACATCAACAGCATGTCAAAGTAAACCATGCAAAAGCTGTTGCACATGGACAAGCAACCTACTTGCAAACACCCTAGCTGTAAGAATTCATCTTCAGATCAACCAGGACAGCAAGACCTTCAAGCTTTCGCAGGTGCATGGTGCGACGCGTAAGAGCCACTCGGAAATGCAAGTGATGCAGCACATGGAGGCACAGCCCCAAGATACCCGGTAAGTATTAGCATTGCTGCATATGCATGCTTGGTACATGACACATTCAGCAGATAATAATACAGCAGCCCTGCAAAGTAGAACACCGTGAGAGCAGATGTAGCTGTTGTCCATCTCCTCTGTTGCCCAGTCATGCCTTGCAGGCCCCTGCTCACCTGGTGCTGCTGCTCTGGTGTAAGGGCCTCCACATAGCCTTGCCCTGCATGCAAGCACCTGGGGTCATGCATGGTCCAGAACCGCAATGCTCGCAGAGCAACCCAATAACAGAATACATCACCCTTTTCTGCTGGCAGTGTGCAGAGCAACCTGGTAACAGAATACATCACCATTTCTGCTGGCAGTCTGCAACAGAAGCTGCCAAATGCAACCCAGACCAGGTTTGATCTTGAACAGTAGCGCAAGGCAGTCTTACGGGAATGACTAATCAGATCTGAAGTCTCACCTGGACCCAGCTGGAACCCAAACAAGGTCGGCATCACACCAGGCTGCCCAGAAGCAGCAGTACCCGGCTGCAAGCAGTTCAAGTGCAGCTTTGTCAGTAAGGAGGTCATCCAGACCACCAACGGGTCCATACAGTCAACTTGCACACACCACTTGCAGACACGACCTGAGATGTTTTTGTGCATTCCATGCTGCTGCCACCTTTTGCCCAGCATGCAAGCCTCTTCAATCCTCCCTGTCTGTGAACGGTAACAAAATGTGAATCCAACTGCTATTAGTTGCTCAGAGGTGCCCTTACCTGCACAACTGTGGGTCTCTGGCCTGCTGGGCGAGGAGGGACTGGCTTTACATTGATAGCCTCTGCTTGGCGGGGGTCAAACTCACTGCCTCTGCCATAGATAGGGATGACCTGCGGTGTCACAAAGATTCCTACAGATTCTGCAGGACATATTAAAACAAGCGTAGCCCAAAAAGCAACCCACCTTGTCCACATCGATGCCTGCCTTGCATACAGGACATGCCCGCGTGCAGCCCTGGACTTGTACCCACCTAAATTTTCAGAGGACTTCATAAGGCTCCGCTGCGGATCCAGCTGATAGGAGCGGAATACATATTGCAAAGCCTACCTATACAAGCATGGCCAGCAATATAGATGTCCGCACAGGGTCACGATGGGTTCCTTGGCAAGTTCCAAGCAGATGTTGCACTCAAAAGCGCTGCTATCGTCGACATACTGCCCCTCTATCGTGCCGACACACGCGTCCACCTTCCCTGGCTTGTCTGCGCTACTAGCATAAGCCTGCTCTACAACTGGACCAGCGCCCTCGCCATCCATAATTGATGGACTGAGCTGTGTTATATGCTATAGGTGACCCAATCTACTTGTCCAGGACAACAACAGGCTAGCCAGCACGGGCTCAACCCTGACACGCGATCTTCAAAGCCTTCGACTAGAGCGCTGAAAGAGAGTAGCAAACCACAACAAGAACATGCCCGAGATGCCTGCCTCCCTGGAATAACGGGAATTGTGTCGTGGAGGGGATGGCGCGATTTTAGATCGGTTCTACCGAGGAATTGAACAGGCGTATGAGTCATGAGGGCGCACTCCACCTCAGCTCCATCCCAAACAGGATTTGTCTGAAGTTTGAGCCAGAAACGGCAATGCACTTCGCAGTATCCCGCACTGTTCAGTGAAACCATCGAATTTTCGTGAATTTGCGCATCCACGTGTGTTGGTGTCATGCTAGTTGCTGGGCTTGTCTTCTATTCTTTTCTAAGAATTCAGCTGGTACATGTATCGTTGCGTCTTATCAGCATGCTGAATCTCTTCAGTCTTGTTAGCACGCTGACCTGCCTCAGTAAGAAGCACCCCTACACAGCTTGGTCATGCATGGGGGGACCTGGCGGGGCCGTGTGCTGCACCTCTCTTAACGCCATTATTTCCACCACGGACACCTTCAGCTGCTTCAGGCCCAACTCTCAATTAAAGACAGTCACATCCCCTTTGACATATAGCCAGAAATAGCCACCCCTTCCTGAGCCATATTCAAGTGCAGCTTAGGCCGCTGTGCCACCCACCCTCTTCTTTCCTTTGTGCTCTAGCCACAGATCTCCTGTTGCTGCCACGTCCTGTGGTAACGGTGCCATCTGTATCACGTCGAATAGCCCCTTCCGCCCTCGACGCTCTTCCGGACCTAAAGGTCACACAGCAGGCAGCAGGAAGATTCCTTTTATTGGCTACATTTCACTGCATGCAAGTCACTCTTGTTCACTATGACACATCACGATGCATGAGGGGCTCTGAACACACTTGGCAACATGGGCACAGATTGGGATTGACATGCAGTTTGCCTGGTGACATCGGGGTTGGAACATGAACAAGTTTAGCAGTTACTTAGAGACCAGCAGGCCACCTCCATCAACCCCCCCCCCTGCAGCCTCCTTAGCACAGCCCCCCTTCCACACCTGGCACTTTCATCTTCCCCTTCTGCTGCAGCCATGCATCCCCCATTGGTCGTCCATCCTGGTAGGGGTTGCTGGTCTGCTGCAGTATCTCTGCCAGCCCCTTCCTGCCCTGGGCTGCCTCAGGCCCTGTCAGCATCAGCTTCCCCTTGTGCTCCAGCCAACTGTCACCCAAAGTAGCACCTGGACTCACAGCTCTGAGCACATAGAAGGCAGCAAGGTCCCAGGGAAATGCCATTAGCACAGAGCAAAGCAACTAGAACCAGGGCCCTTGGTATGGAAAAGTGTCCCTGAAATATGTTCCGTTGAGCAAGCAAATGCACCTGATGCTGCAACATGATTGGTGAACGTTCGTTGGGACATGCCACAGCAAGATTGCCTTCTATGCAGTATTGAGGGAGAGGGCGGGGTTAAAAACCACTGCCACGATCTGCTCTGCACCCGATTGCATTCAGAGCCCTTTCGCAAACAACACAAAGAGACCGCACTGCTTCCAAAGCAGAGTCTGCTCCGCAGTGAGACCGGGCACTTGTGCATCCAACCCCTACTGTGGTTGCAACACGCTGCTTTGCAGTACTTGAGCAGCCCTTATACTGACACTTTCACTCTCAACTTACTCCACAGTCACAGCTCACCTCACCCACCCACAGCCCCAGCACTACAACTGCTTTGAACAATCAATCACCTACATCACCTACAGCACACATCTGAGCAACACAAGAAGTCCAAGAAGCAAACACAGAAAAGCACACGCGGTCATCCCTGCTTCTTCAAGGGCCCCTGCCCCCCACCTTCCCCCCACCTGTTCTGCATAAGGTCAAACAGATCCCGGCGTCCACCATGTGTCACCTGCTCCACCATCTTCTTCCCAGGCAGATAAGCTGGCGGCGCCTCAGGGGTGCCGTACTCATCCACACTAAAATGACTCGCTTTCTGCGCTACATCCCTCGGGTCAGCGGGCTTGATGGTATACTCCCCAGTGGTTGCACTGACGCAGTGACCATAAGGAGTGGCGTTGATCTTACCAGTGCCCCATTGCTGGAGGTCCAGTACTGCTCGAGTTACGCTGCGGTCCAAGGTGGTGGGGGTGCGAGGGGAGCCACCCCGGCTGCTGCTGCTTCTGCTGCTACTACTGGCATGGAGCAGCTGCTTCTCACCCTGCAGGCATCAGGCAGCCAGCACACTTTGCAGCAAAGATAACCGAGATGTGTAAGACCAAGGATATCAGAATTCTACCAATTATACCCCGTGACAGAAATCAAACAGGGTTCTGAAGCTCTTACATAAAAATCCCGACAAGTGCCATTGAAGCATGCCACTAGTTTCCAGAAGGACTGCAGGGTTATTAGGATTGTGCTCACAGCCAATACACTGCTTGACCCAACCACGTATCCAACAGCATTACGTCACCAGTGACCATGTGTTCCCCATCCCCACTTGCGCCACCCCCCTGCCTCCCCTACCTGGGTTTTAAGCAAGTCCCTCTTCAAGGGGTCTAGTATGTCCCCTGTGGGTACCCGAATGCTACTGCTCAAAGGTGCCAATGGATCATAGTCAGACTCAATGATCACGTCCCGGAACACGCCCAGCTTGGTGTTGGTGGCGTGGAGGTATGCAGCAGAGGCGGCGCGCAGCTGCCTCTCAGTCTCATGAATGCTCCTGGCAGCAACCTGCTGCTGGATGCGGTCCTGACAGCAGCAAGGGAACAGGAAGGGCTCATTTTAATGCGCCTTACAAGCTTATTGGTCCTTTGACATTGCCTTGGTGACATCGACCAGGGGTGGCAACACTTCTTGCAATATTCATTCAAAACGCAAGATCAGCTTTGCCATTGGCCAAACAAACTCAGGCCAAAATACAATGCACCTAGTCACAGTTATGAAGCCACGCAACGGATGGCCCACGCACAAGCTGAAGCTAAATGCACGGGCTTGCATGCCAAGGGGAGACTAACTGGACCCCGATATCACCGAGGTTTTAAACCAAACCTGTTCCAAGCCCATGAGATGCGGGTGGTTGAGAGGCAAGAAGTTCAAGCAACACCCTGGCTGGGGTTGGGGGAGGCTCCCGCCACTGTGGTCTTCAACTTGCGTACAAATAAGGACTGGACGCCATTGCAGGCAACTGAATCTCACAAGAGCGATCCTCTACCCCTTTGTATGTATGCAGTGGAAGACAACACAACAGTGAGGACTGACCTGTATTTTGTCAAACACCTGTGTGGACCACTCCTGATGCAGTGCATGCCTCTTGCTGGTGTGCTGGTGTGCTGCCTTATTGACCAGCTGCTCACATTCCCCCATGATGCCACTGCTGCAAGACAGGCCATCCAGCACATCAGCATACATCTCCTGGAATGCCTCCTCCTGAGCAGCAGCGTCCGCCTCACGCTTGGCCTGGACATGTGGCAATGGGTGAGGAGCACAGCGCAAGAGTCAACATGCGGAAGGGGTTCATGGAGCAGGGGAAGGAGCCAGGGGCGATGGGAAGATAGGTTGAAGTTCAAGGGGAACCTCAAACAGCGGCTCAGCTTGCAGCCATATAGCTGAAAGAATAATAACAAATGTTTAGTATAATCAACTAGTTAGATGATACCACCACAGTGCGTGTCCCAAGCAGCAGATTCATGTCGTAATGGCAAACCTGCATGAACTGGGTGCACCTGCTCTGCTGCTGCCACCTCCTGCTGGATCCCATTGCCTGCCTTGCATACTGGTTTGTGCTGGTAATATGTCAGGAGATGACGCCACTGTTTTCAGCAGGAGAGTGGCCTACAACCCCAACTCACCTCCATTGCTCTATGGAATCGCTCCTCCCTTTCCCTGGCCTTGGCTTGTAGGGCTGCTCGTTGTGCAAGCTTGCGCTGCTGCCAGTTACTTAGAACCCGGCTGCTGCAGAAAAGCAGACAGGTCCATGATTTGACAATTCAAGTTTTGCATCATGATCCATATGGCTGAAGCCTGGTTGGTCGCTCGGGTGTTCAGCAAAAGCATGGTGGGGATGATGGCAGTTATGATGACAGAAATGTGTGCAGTCCTATCTACCTGCATTTGCAGGTCATACCTGGAAGGATGGAATACCCGGAAAAGGCTGCTTCTACTGCAAAGGCCACCTGTCACTTAAGATTCAGATGCGTACTCATGCCTTCAAGATTAAAACTTGTCTGGTGTGTCCCAGCGTTTCACTTAAATGTGGCTGCTTATTCCAGTCCCAACCAGGCAGGACCTGCTGTACAATATGCATCTGGACTAACACTTGCAACAGCTGTCAGGATCACACTTGCAATGCTACACCCTGTGCTGAAACTTCTCAGGGCATTTCTTAGCACATGGCGTACTGTACCCGGAGGTGCTTGGCCCAGCATCTGCCTCATGCTGCAGAGGATAAAGCACATGTCACCATCCACTTCCAAGCAAGTAGTTGAGCTGGTGAAGACACAGGAGCAACTGCATTGCAATTCACCTTGCTCTCATCTGTGCGTTGCCCTTGACGTACGAGCTCCGTCAGCACTTTGGGCTGATAGGTCCTGAGCTGCTCAGTGGCTGACAGCCGCATGGTTTCATTCGAAGCCTCGTCTGCCCGCCTTCCAACCATGCTTCGTAGGACGTATCCAAGCCCAGAACGTTCTACGGATCCAGTAAGGTGTCTAATTCACTGCGGTGGTTCCATTACACTTAGTTCGGGCTGGCGAGACAAGATGGAGCCCTCAATACGGCCTCATGACATCCCGCTAGCCGGTGAATGATTCTTACTATCTTAAAGTTCGAATACAAATGCTTTGTGTCTGTACACGTGCGATTATTGTGTCTCCATGCGCTTTGTCAGAGCGACCTCGCTTCCATGAACATTCGCTGAGACAGATTATAGTACACATGGCTGTGTCCTTTCGCCTTGCAATGAGTCCCGAGAAGCTAGGGACCGAAGTCACTTGGCAGCTCAAGCAGACCGCCCACGAATCGCAGCATCTACTGGCGGGTGGGAGTGAGTCAGCTGTAGCATCCAGTACTACAGTCACTGCAATGTGACCAGAACTCCCGCAATGGAGGGGAAACCGATCCCTCCATTCGTCTCGTTTCAATGCCGCTTGTTACATCCAGAACACCTAGCCTGGCACCGCACTCGAGAGGGGAGTCACCACAGCATGAAGTACATGGCTCAAAAGCGGAGGCGCTCAAGTTACTTACAGGCAACTCATTCCGGCTTGCTTTTTTCCACATCGCATGGTATTTGTGCGGCTGTCGACATTAGGCATTATGTACGACTTCAACCAAAACTGAAGCGATGCCACACAAAGAGGAACAGGTGTGGACAAAAGACTAACCTCACAGAGGCACCACCATGCAGCTGGGGGAGCATGTATGCGTAGGAAAAAGTGTGTAATGCTTTGTAATGCATACACGGGCTGATTCTCGTCCCTGCTTACATGCTAGTGCAATCTCCTCCACACAGCTCACCACAACATGCACGTCTTCTGTGCTCACCCAGGACTTGGCTGCTACAGTTTTGTTGTCCTTGTTGTCTCACTATCTTGTGTGTTGTTTGTGCAGACATCGGTGTACCTTCCATACACTTTTATGGACCATGCAGAGGCCCTGTCTGCTGTGCGCCATTGCGCATTTGTTCATCGCTGCAAGTCTTGGTGACCAAGATAGGCCCCAGCCTCAGGGCAACCTGTTTGTCTGTGTCCAAGAATGCGTGTTTGTTCTGTACCACGTCCTTCGTGGATGCATATGTGGATACACAGCAGCTGCATGCCACCAGCCTGCCAGGACGCTTACCAACAAGGCTGGCTGTTTTTGACACTGATGTGATGGGGCTGCATGGACTCAAGCCCCTGCTGTCTGTTCAATCTCAGGCAGCTGCATTTGACATACACATGGATACACCGGACTGGCCTGATGGCTTGATTGCTACTTCTTGGCATCTTTGGGTACCGTATACTGATTTAGGGTTTAGGGTCTGCAGCCACTACAGTCAAACACAGTGTGGATCATTATGTGAACGTTCACAATCGAACAACATTTCTGCACCTTTAGACTCAATCATCAACTCTGCACATAGCTGTCATCTGGGCTTTGACCATCCTTGACACCAATCAGATGACATATGGCCTGCCTTTTGGCATTATGTTGGTGGTGCACATACACAACTGCTTTCCCCTTACCAGTGGGGAGCGCTATGTGTGCCCGCTGCATCTGTCTGCATATATTTCCTACTGTGCCTAGGCCGACCGCTTGTGTGTTTCGTGTCATCATGACCTGCATAATTGTTCTGGGCTACCGGCGTGCGTGGCCGGTTTATGTCATTTGCATGCTCCGTCCGCTTGGCCGGTCTGACGCGGCTCGCACTTTTCGGCCGGGGCACATCAATTGAAGGTCAGAGCTCCGGTGTTGGTTTGCATTCATCCTTTAAATTGTTGGCTGCCTATGGCAGTGGGCATTTTTGAGGCCACTGCCATATGCATGTTTTGCTAGCATTCTTATGTCATGTATTGTGTGTGTTTTCCGTGCCGTGTCTTGCTTGTCGACAGTGAACTGAGGCTGGGCCTGCTCCATATGCAGGTGGGCTTTGGCTGATGCACAACGGATAACGCTTGCTGTGGACTTCTGGATGCGCTGTGGGAGCTTCATACAGATACATACCTTGTTTGCTGCATTGCATTTGCATCCTTTGCTTTTCATTCGCAGCATTTCAGCTGGCAGTGGCCTCACTAGAATGTTTATTTATGCATGCATCTGTCTTCTTTGCATTGGTACTGCTTCTGTATGTAGCTCCATGTAAAATTCAGAGCAGCGGTTGAGTCCTGGCAATACCCTGCATACAGCATTGGCACGTCTATCTCGATAGCATGCTGCTTCACCATGCTTACAGGTGGTCACCCTAGCAGCTTCGCCGCGGAACCCTAGATGCAGGAATCGGGTCTGTCTACTCGCTGGCCATTCAACTGGCTGTATGGAGGTCGGCAGAACGCCTGCATAATTAGTTCCAACATAAATGCTGCAGTCCCTTCAACATTCGCCTTGGTATCACCCCTTCAAAGCAGCCACTTCTAACGGCTGGCTCACCAGTACTCAGCCTGAGCATCACCATCCGATCACAACCTCATCATCAATGGACTAACTCACGAGTCTCCAGCGTAGACAGCCCCGCTGCTGTGTCAAGCCCTGGCAAATCCCCTCTGCACAACACTTCACAACAGCCTCACATAAATACATAAACATATCCCTACCCACATAGTGGATAGAGTTCAGACTGTACTCTCTCCCGTCTCTATCTGTACCCGCTCATGGTGTACATGCACTGTTGCTTCCAACACTCAAAATTGCGAACACAATATAGGTGCCAGTCAAGCTGCCAAAGGGTAACACCACATGCTGCAGGGCACAAGAATTCGCCTCCCATGCATATGCCACACCTTTTCGGCTGCACATCGCCATACAAAACAAGAGCCACACAGAGCAGCAACTTTCAATAGTGGAAAAAAGAAACCAGCACAACTGCTGCAGTACCATTTAACAACATCAACTTTCTACCTAAGATACTTCTCATCTCTGAGTACGGTGCCAGGTGCTATGGATGAAATATCAATGCAAGCAACAAGCATTAGTCCCAAAAATGCAATGTGCCGCACAGACCATCTGCCAACGCTTGCCTGTCAACGCTCCTGCACGATTAGCAACTCTCAAGCATGCCAGGAACCTTGTCTTCCATCATGTACAGGGCACCTGGCCCCCTCAGCAGTGAACAGCAGGCTGAATCCAAATACTTGGGGTTGAGGACCCATCCTTCAAGCCTCTCACAGGTCCATTTGTACTCCCACATCTGCCAAGCCTGAACATGCCCCGGTCCTGCCTCCACCTGCATCCACTACTCTTGTCATCAACTGATGCTCTCACATGTGAGCTGCCACAAATGAGTGGAAGTACACAGAATCTCATCATGATGTATGTCATATGCCTAATCAGACGCCAGTATGTCTTCTATCCACTCAACTTCATGACCCACCTTACGCCTTCAGAAGAATCACCAACGGCCTCTGGCCATATGCTATTGATCATAGACAAACAGTAAGAACATTTGCAGCAGCAAGGCGAGCCTCACCCAAGCAGTATATCGAAGAATGTGTTGTTATTTGAAGCATGCACAGCCATGCTGCTTATGGCTCACAGCCAATCACAGGCATATAGAAGATGACATTATCATAACCAAGCAAGACAATGGCACGACTTCCTGAAATGAAGAAAGTGACTGGAGGAGGCCTCTGCTACTAGCAAAGCTCATACATGGCCAATCCATAGACATTATGGCTTAGGATGGCTCAATACACACTGCTCCCGGATTCCCCTGTGCATCTCAACACGGGCAATGCCATTAGATACAATTCAGCAAAACCCACAGCAGCAACAGCATGTGATACACCGTAGCACACCCTTTCATCTGTACTGCCATGAGCTGCTGCAAATCCAAGGTATCCTTTAGCAGATGAGGCCAGCTACATAACCTGCTTTTGGATCATGCACTCGTGAGGTCTGCCGGGCAGGAACAACATTCGTAAGACACAAAACCAAGTCATCTACCTAAAGGATACTTCGTCAATGTTGCTGTACACTTGCTCAGCTCTCATGTACAAACACCAGAACAAAGCCTCCATCAAGCTTCCGTTCTCTAATCCACATGTAGGCTGTTCAGCTGACACCTCATGCTTTGTACCATGTATCATTGCCTGATGCCATATACATATGATTTTCGATGCCCTTTCCAAACTCTGCCTTCAACAACTGTGTGTTGCTCAAACAGTTAACTGCTTCTGTCTGTTTGTGCCGATTTTATCCCCTTGTTATCCCCTAAGACGCCCCTCCAGCGCGCCTCGAATGAAGCTTTCACATCCCAACAAAGCTATCACAAATCGAAAACATGGCTGCAACATTGCATCAACAGAAATCACATCTTTTCCACCACAATGGTCCATCCCCCTCACCAACCCCTGCTTGTGAAGTGCTGGGACCTTCCACCACTCCACCCTCAACTCCATGCACATGTACCAACCATCCTGCAAACTGCTGTTTGATGCTGCCCCAAGCAGCTGCAGACAGACAGCCATCACAAAGATTGCCATTTGAGTTCACTGTAGGATTGATATCTTCTGTCACTAACTACACAAGCATGACAGTGCAGCTAGCCCTATATCTTAAGGCATGCATGCCATATCCATCTCATCACAACCCCCTGCTTTTGCAGCTGCCAACCATGAACGGACCAGCATGTTACCCCAACTGTTACCTGGTGCAAAAACGGAATAAGCGCATTCATGCCTTCATCGAACTTCCGTACCAACAACCTTGCTTCCACTGCTGGAGCTGGTCCTCCACCTGCAGCACACCACTGCACCCAAGCCAAGTACGCCACCCGCCAGCCCCTCCCTCTCAGCTCCTCTCGCCCCCCCTGCTGCACAGCAACGGCGACTGTCACAGCATCCTTGCTGCTCTGCAACGAATGCCTCAAATGACAGTGCTTCCGATCCACCCAGTGTTGTGAGTCGACTTGCTTCGCTACACCCAGGGGACACCCACTGTCTCAAGCCACCACCACCATGCAGGCTGTCCTGCCTTGCTGCACCAGCAGCTGCTGCCATGCCTGGCCCCAGGCCTCTCCCTTTTTCCTCAAACCAGCCACACAGCCAGCTCCCCAGTTGCATCCCCAGACACCACACACTCCTTCTCCCCAGCTGCCAAGGCCTTGACACTGCCACCATGCACTGCCAGGGGTTCCCCCACTGGTGCCAGCAGCTGCAGGTTCCAGCGTCGCACCAGGTGATCATCTCCGCCTGTGTACAGCAAGCCATCAGGGCCCACTGCCATGCAATGGATGCGCTCACCACCATGAGCTGCACCAGCCTTCAAAATCAGCTTCAGGTTGCCATAAGCATCCCAGGCCTGCAGGAAGGGAGATCAAGGGAGTCAATAAGCTGGCCATGGTGATGGTGACGGTCTCTAAGTGGAGAGCAACAGGGTGGAATCGGCTCCAAATGGAAACCTCCTTCACAAGATGGTGGACACAGCCATATGGCAGCCACATCAGCAACCCCATTCAAGTTACACGCAACGCAACAACATAACCAGCCATTATAAAGTTACAGGTAAATGACCATGGTGCTTTTGAAGGGTACATACAGGCAATCAAAGCACGGAAGAATGGCGACAAGGGAAGCAGGGCCTGCATGACCAGCCTTTGTTGATCCCCTATCCCCATGACGACTCATATAGCAAATCTCATCCGGTGCATCCCCCGAATCTCTTCCATTACCATCCTACCCTCACACCCCTGCTTCAAGCTCTTCACCCTAGCTGCGTACTGAACCACTGCCAACGCCACAGCCCCACACCTCAGATTGGACAATCCAGTCACCACCCTCTCTCCCAAGCCTTCAAGGTACCCACCGCACCTTAATGTTGCCATCATATCCTGCTGAGTAGACCATGCTGCCATGCACTGCCAGTGCTGTTGCGCGCCCCTCATGTGCCTTCTCCCTCACGGCCCCCTCCACCAGCTCCCCTGTCTTGCTGATGGTCCAGGACCTCAACGAGCCATCTGCCCCGCATGTGAACACTTTGTCCTGGCCTGTGGCAATCGCCAAGATGTCTCCTGTAAACAGCTTGGCCTCTCCTACCTCCTTGGGGATAGGGTATGTCACGTCCCATTGACGCAGGTAGTTGCAGCCACAGGAGAAGAGGTACTTGCCAGAGGTACTGGTGGCTAAGGAGCGCACCCAGCCAGTGTGGCCGTTCATGCGAACCTGGGGAAAGAGTTCAACCAATGACAATAAGCTGTGAAGGGCAAGGAATCCACGAGGAAAAGCAGGCAAAGAAATGAGTCCTATCCAATCCGACAAGCGTGAGGAGGGGTTCTTCCTGTGACAACCCTAGTCCAAGCTTGCTTCACATGTCAAGCAGTACACTTACATGCATGATGCAGGTTGTGCACATCAGTAGAAACCTCTGACATATTGAGCAACAGCAGGAACACCTAAGCGAATTTCACTTCTTTGAAGCCTTCGACAGATAACCTTTTTATGACCCAAGAATCCCCATTTGTTACAGGCGAACCACTTGCTTCAGCACAAGCCATAATTGCGCTGAGCAATCATCTTTACTCCTGGCCTTGCTAGTGAACCTACCTTCTGATCGAGTTCAGGCCTGCCAATTTCCCATCCAGCAATCTCTTTCGTTGCCAACCCACAGTACACCATGGGTGCTGTCTTCTTGGTGTCCTTGCGCTTTGCTTCATTAATGAGAGAGAACACTGGCCCACCCTCGATCTCCAGTTTGTGCGAGACCAACGAGGGACCGTCCAGATCGCACTGTACAGAAAAGCGAGCCGAAGTTGGCCTAAGTACATATATCTGACCAGCATCTGTCCGCCACAGGCAGTAACAACAATTGATGCCTCTTCAGCATGGTATGTGCCTCAACCGCATGGTAAGCTGCAAACATCGTCGATGACAGAGTGGCATATGCCATTCGGCACTATGCTAATTGGCCAAGCTTAGGCGCCTGCTCACCCCTTCAAGAGTCCATGTAGCCAAGGTTTTGTCGAGCGAAGAGCTTATGACGGTCTTCAACCCTGGTACAAGATAGTAAGCTGCAGGTTAGCCAGCACACAAGGGCAGCGCGCAGTGGCCATCAGAACACCTCCGAAAGACTGAGAGCGCAGTTTAGTCCTTCGGAGACCAATGGACCCCTGGGGCACACACCTGGTTCATCGGTCTTCACAAGTATAGCTGATACGGAGGCGTCGTGTCCCTTAAATTTCGAGCATAGAACCGCTTCTCTTGTCTTTGTGGTACTACTTGCGTCGCATCGCGCAAGTATAGCTTTACGACCAGGGGCAAGGAGCAAGCTAGGGCGCAGGTTCACTCGATGCGGCACGCCCCCAAGTGTTCGCCGGATACCACTAGCACTGCTAAGATTCCTTCCTCCTAATGAATGCATCACACCTCAAGTAGACTAGCGGCTTAGATATTCACTCCACACCAGACCAGAAAGCAGACTCGGCACTAAGCATGCGCGACGGACAAGCGTGCTGAATGTAAACCACCAGTCCGAGCCTGCCCTCTACCCCTAGTGGGGCATAGCCACCACGAAAACTGCTCTCAGCTGCCTATCCACGCCCTATATCCCTTGCATGCAATTGCAGTGTACACCGACTCATGAGGGGCAGCTGAACCGTCAGTGAAGGTGGTAGACCTAGTCAGTGCATTAGGCGCAGCTATCAACTATGGCAGGCAACAACGCAGCTACATGTCGATCCCGAGTCCGCATGCGAGGTCATAGATTTGGTCGCGAACATCCTTGGCCATAGTTCCTTCAGGACGAGTCTGTACAGAGCATCCTTCGCCAATATAGCAGGAAATTCGAAGACAACTGGATCGTTGCAGCAGCAACTCACCAGTGTATAGGATGCCTAATACACAGGCCCAGCCACATCAGACAGCAGAGCGAAGAATCCCTGACCTGCCACAAAAGCTTTTGACTTCTAGGAACACCTGTGAGGACTAACAGATCTGATGGCTGCTTGAGTGCACCAGCTCTTCCCCCAACCAACAGCCGCCTCCAGAATCTTCCCAGATCCTACCATGTGCACCCCAAGAACCTCTGACACTGCAGCACCACTGACTACGTGAAAAACAAGCACTCAGCGGCACTTTGCTGCGGCTGCCACATCCCATCCATGTGCAAGCTACAGCCAAGATACCCCTACCAGCTTTAGCATTTAGCTGCCCAACAACTACTGTGGCACACATCAGCATTCTGATTTTGAGGGCCACATGTAAAACCATAAGATCTTTGCCCCATACTGCTCCTCTTTAAACCTCTCCTTGTCTATTCCCGTGGCCCAGCTTGCTGCAAATTGCCACCTGACTGCATTCTTGCCCAGCACCTACACACCTGCTGTCGCACTCCCCCTCTATGCAGTCACACTCTGGACCCTCTCATAACCCTGATAGTCGGACATACCAACTGTTTAGCTCAGCGCCAGGCAAAGAAGCTGCCTACACTCGGGATGTAATTCTGCTGCTTCCTGCTCCTGGCTGCACCACTCATCTCAGCTGGCTTTGCTTCCCTTCTGCTTTCTGCTGCTGCTTCCATTGGCAATGACTGCTCCATCTGTGTTCAATGTGGGTGGTGATGGTTGGCGGCGTGTGTGGGTGATAACGGACAGCACCAGGTAGAGCACAGGCCAGGCTGCCAATACCTGGAAAGCACGGGACAGGATAGCACTTCATGTCTGATGGATCGTATTCATATGAAGAAGGCAACTCCAGCTAGCTCCAATGCCGCATCAGTGCCATATCGCTGCGGCTATCAACTGTTTTTTAGGCTCAAGCAATGCAACGCCATGTTCTGCTCCTCCATGTAAACCCATAGCTGCCACTACCGTATTGCAGATCTACAACCACACAGAGACGCATGTGAGTGCTATAGCAAGAAGGGATGTGCCCCTGCTGGCCCAAGACCTTCGTAGCTCATGCTCTACAATAGACAGATACCGCTACGTGAAGGTGATCCAGAGGCTTCCTTTACCTCACGCACCCTAACAAATGCCAAAACAGGCTCAGACAAAAAAGGCTACATCCCAGCATGCTTACCGGGTAGAGCTGCGGGCATACTGCTGCTGCTGCTAACTTTGCTGCTAGGACCAGCCATCCCTGTGCTGTGACCTTCAGGAGCCAGCCCATGAGTGCCAAGCCCAAGATGCTGAAGGTCAGCATGAAGATGCCATCAGTGGCCCGGTAGTCAAGAAGCGGTTCTTGCAACACAAGGTCGGGCAGGCCTGCAGCAAGAGCATCAGTCATAGATATCGACGCCAGTAACCATGGCAAGAAGACACACAGGTTGACCCTTGTTAGAAGAGCAGGTATCAGCAGCCATAGGCCTTGAAACAATTTGCCCAGCAGCAGCCGCTAGAGCTGGGCTCCTGCAAATAGGAGGTCTCACAATTGCGACAAGGCATTTGAAAACATGCGTTTGCAGGGATGATTTAAACGGGCCTGTTCCCCATTTAAACCACTGCCTCTGCTTTTAACCGTGCCGTACAAAAAGGCTAACATGAGAGGTTGTTGACAAGAAAACTAACCACTTCACTGCCACCATGACAGATGACATGTATCCTGTGCTCTTTACGGTGGCTGTGGGTACAGGGAACACAGGGTTTCATCCTCATTCAACGTGATGCACTGCAACTCCAGATGCTTCTTGTGCCCAGAAGGGCCTTACAGAAATGGACCACAGAGAGCACCTCCTCACCCTTGGCATCAGCACTGTACACCTTGAGCCACATGTCGTCCCATGTGGTTTGTAACTGGCCCCAGAACTCATCAAAGGAAGCATAGTCAGCAGACTGCAGCACTTCACTGTATCCTGTGACACAGGTGGCCCCAAAGCCCACCTACAGGATCATAGTACACAGATGCAGAGCAGCATCAGCAGACAATGATGGACCTGCAGGAGCCTAACGATGCTTTGCATAGAATCATTGTGTGCAGCCTCAGAATATACACGCTACTTCTGCAACCAGGCAGTGCTGCATTAGCCTGTGTCAATTCTTTTGTTACAGGGAAGTCATCTTGCAGGACGGACCACCTTTCAGAGTGTGTGCAAGCCCATTCCTCCCAGCTGCTGTAAGGGCCTCTGCTCCTACACTCATGCAATTCGCTCTACAAGCATGAAGGCAAAACACATGACAGGCTCCTATAACCCACCTTGGCGGACTGATCCTGGAACGGCATAGAACAAAGGAGTACTGATACAGGACAGATGAGCTATGCTGGTGAGGTAGCTTGTGCACTCACCCCCATTTTCTTCTCGTTAATGAGATCCTCCTTGTGTTGAGTCATGACGACCTGCATGGGCATCTTCCTGCTGTATGCATAGTGCACAATGCCGCGCTTCAGGGGAAGTGAGTGTGGCAAGGTGCTCCGATGACCTGCACAGAAGGGCAGCCGAGCCTAGGTTGACATTGCTATAAAATGCCAAGGGCACAGCATCAGATGTGGCCTGGCCGAGTGCCTTACTGGGCCAGGACAGGGGTTCCAAAAGGTCCTTGCAATCACAGATATTCACCAAATTACGATGATGACCTAGTTTGGGAGTCTCTGCAGTGCCTCAAAGGTTGTTGCTGCTGGTGCAGAACCTTTGATCTCTAAGGACACTCAAAGCTTGTTCTTACGCTTACAAGGGCTGGCTGTGGTCTGCATCTCCTTATAGCAGCTGCACAATTGAGCCATTGAACACTAAAGATATCAGCGCGCCACTTCGCAGTTGGGGCTGATTCCGTGCCCTAGGACAGCTATGCAGTCTTTTTCAGTGTCCAGTTTTCATCCTTGCTAATTTCCTCTACTCGAAATGCAACATAGACCACCATGCAGCTGCCCATAGCTGAGGGATCTATCGCGCAGAAGAGGGTCGTACTGACCTTCAGGGAAGACCACAAGGCCATCATGAGGGCTGGCTGCAATGCATTTGTCCAGCCAGTTATTAAAGGCCTGCAGAGGGCAGCATCAACTTCAGAGAGGCTTCAGCACACACGACAAAGCAGTATGCATGCAGTGAAAGTGCATGTCTATACTGCACATTGCCTCCAGTCGGGGTCACGTTCCTGAGATAAATGTGACCATACCTGCCCGCAATGCCAAGCAGGAGCCATGCAGTACAAAGTGAGTGCCTCGCCTCAATAGAACTTCCTTTTACAAACTGAGCACCAAAAATTTTTAATAGACGAGGGAGATTCTGGTGCTGCAATCAGTGACATAATGTCAGGCCCACATGCGATTTGGTGGAAGACACTGCTTACAGGACCTACCACTTTGTCCTTTATGGCGCCACGTTTAAAGACGATACAGCCTCGTATGAGGCATACCGGGATCATGAACATGGGGAAGGCATATGCAACTGCCATCCTGCAAAAGCAGCAATTCCACAGTCAGCAAACCATTGCTCAGTATTGCACTGCAATTACCACACATACCACCAACATGATAGATCAAAAGCGTAACAATCATCTTAAACTGGCAGCATGGTCTGCATACTGCTCCAAGCCTGTCTTCTTGATGGTGAGTGGTACTCAATATTCAACTCGTCACCATACCTGCTCATTGTCTGAGCTCTACCTTCTACCAGGTAACTATCCAGGAAGAAGTCTGTCCAAGACCGGTGATTGCTCTGCATGACCAGCAGCGTGTTTATCTACGAGAGAATGGGGACACAGGTCTGAAGCAGGCTGCCCTGGCTTACCAGCCACAAGCACCGCCCCCCACGGTAAGGCCCTAAAGTTCCGTAGTGCTTTAACTTAGTTCCAGTGATATTTACTAGGAATCGGCACCTGGAGACATTAACAGCGTCATTACTGTACGATCCCTGCGTGGGTTGCGTAGGACAACGTCAAGGGGCATGCACTCTGCGCACCAATGGAAAATGTAATTGCATTGACCTCGGGCCTTCCAAACTGGTATGTATAATAGCAGAGCACCTAATGGTAAACTCCAGAACATAAGGTAGACAACCAGGAAGAATCCTGGCAAGGCTAATACGTCCATCCTGCGCAATGGGCCACACGCCCTCCCAGAAGCTGCGTTACAACATCACAGATGTGGTTGTGGCTCTGCCCAAATGCTGTCAGCTCAGTCTCTGCATGAAGTGAGGGACGTCACGAGAGGAGGCCACTGCGGAGTGAGCGCTGTACCGCCTCACCTCAACATCTCGACGCCAAAAGCTCATGCGCTGTGTAGGCTCCCGCTACCAGAAATCATTTGGGAAGTCCTTCTGATGAATCTGTTCCTTCTAGACGAACTTAGTCAGAAGGCCAGCCTCAATAGTCACTCGCATTGCTTGGAGCGTTACAGCACTACACTCGCTCCAGATGCAGATCAGGAAGCCAGCAAGCAGCAGTAACACCAGCCGAACACCTTGCACATCAGGACCGCGTCACCCATTAAGTGTCAAGGATGCGTCATCATGGCTGCAACCCAAGCCCGACCATACAAGCATTTTTACTACGGTGGCCCCTATGGCAGCAGTCTTGATGCTCTTATCCAGTCAATCCGTGCATGCCGAGGTAGACCCTTGCAAATCATGATGAGGCCCATCATGAGGCTGCTACTCTTATTTCAAGGCTGCCCCATCCCCTTCAGGAGCAAAGCATCGATCTGAGATGCAGGCCAAACACCACATGTGTTAGCACAAGTGCCTTCATGTCACCTAGTCAGTATCTCCCCCCCTGGTCCTTCGCCCCAGATGTAAAAACCCATGCTTTCAAGTGAGTTTGACTTGCAGTTGGTGCAGTTGTGACTCTTGTTGGCATGAGTATGATGCCTGGTGATGGCCAAATGGCAAAATCAGCTGGATGCTAAACCTGGCCACCATGTTTAGTAAATAATATTGAGCACTTGCTATACCCCGTCGTATCCACCTGCCAGAAAAAAACATGCGTCCTCCTCATGTGTAATATGATTGCTGTGAGGCAGCATTGTAGCCATGTATCACTGGATTTCAACACCCTCCTGCCTAGCATGATCGGCCCAGCATGAACTAAAATACTGCTCTTCTGCCACGATTCAGGGACTCTATAGGTGTAGGCTCTCATTGCTTTCTTTGCCTTTCCCTTTCACAGGCAGCTTCTGGATGAGCTGGACCACCAGGGCAGCTCCATCATCTCAGCAGATGCAACAGCAGGTACAGTTAGAGCCACTGTACCACTCCCAGCTGCACCACTAGGGCTGCAAGGTGATGAGGTGCTGCTGCAGTTACGGGAGGATGGCACTGTGCTGTTCCGCAGTGAGGCACATGGTGGGGGACCAGACCCGCCCTTCTGCTGGCGACCAGGGTGTATCAGTGGGCCTGCTAACAGGTCGCGGATGGAGGCTTTGAGAGATGCCCTGGGGTGGAGGGTGCTGGAGACAGATGAGGAGAAGCAGTGGGTGCAGATACTACTGCATTGAGCTGCAGTGTCTGCTGGTTATGATCACGAGCTGTTGCATAGATTATGGGTATAAGATGGTAAGGTGGGGTCTATTGTGCTGGATGCAGATGTTTGCCAGCACTCCGGCAGGTACGCAAGCTGCAATAGTATACACCAATAGCATGGGCTTATGGCTGAACATGTCTATATGGGACGGTTTTCATGCAGGACATGTTTTTAGTTTGCAAGCACAAGTTGCTCATGTTCTCTAGAGGCAGGTGTGCTGTTGCTGTTTACGCTCCAGCTATTGCACCTTCCTTCAATCTTGAGGAAGTCAGCTGCTGTTTCTTGTCAAATGCAAATATATGTGGAGGAAGAACGTAGTTAGGCATGCTTACAAGGTAATTGTTAGTGAGTTTGGGTTTTGGAACTGTCCTTGAGCCTCGTGTTGGTTCCCAGAATTTGTCTTCTTCCAAATTTTACAAAGGCCGCCTTCAGATTGTGGTATGACCGACTAATTACGGTAGGGCCTGCGAATACTTCTCCAAGGTTGAGTGAATCTATGAAAGCGTGGTATGGGACGACTGACACATGTGACTTCTTTCACCAGTACTTACCTTGACTGACCAGGGACTAGGTGTTGTAGGTGACTGGTTGCATAAATCATATGAGCTGCACTGCCCTGTTTGCGGATTAGCATGGGGCTCTTTCAATTTTGGGCTGGCTGGGAGCACCCCTGTGTTTGAATCGTGCATTGGTGGTTGTACTGCAGGACGTGGAGAGTACCTGGGTGTGCCCTACTTTTTTTTGCGTGCCATGATGCTCTGTACAAGCTGTTCTGGAGCTACTTTGCTGAGGGCGTATCACCATCAATAGTACCCGCCGGACTGATCATCTAGACGGGGCCACATGGACTTATCATAGCTCATGCCTAATCAAGTGTCTCATAGAGTCGCAGCCAGTACCCGCGATCGAACGAGCGAGTGTGCGTTCATGCGCGAACAACCCATGCAGGTATGACAATGTGCATTGAAACAATAATAAAACAATAAACGTCTTCATTGGTGGTAATTGGATGGACATCTCGAGCCCTCCGTCAGAACAGGGTCCGGGCGTCTACTTGCCTCCATGCGTGATTTTGCTGTGTGGCTTTCTTGCCATCAGTAAGGGCAGCCATGACCAGTCTGCTCAAATTCCCGCTTAGTCCGCTTATAGTTTTCTCATGGAGTCGGAAGGCTGGCCATGGGCCCGTACAGCCCAGGAGCGTAGAGCATGCCTGCTGGAAGCCGAATCACCAGGGTCTTAAAAAGACCTGCATATCGGAAGCTGCTTAGCTTGCAAAAAGAAATTGCGTAAATGTGTCTGGTTGCGTGCCTCGTTTTCTAATGCAACTGAGAGCAACGGCTTCCCGCCTTGCCTCCGTCCCGCTATCTTCCGATGCTGATTGGCAGGTTACAGCACACCGGAACATCCACCAAAGGGAGCAGCGTTGCTTGCAGCTGTTGGATTGGCAAGATGCGCACGCAGCGCGCGAAACAGACGATGTGAAAGACCTTGTTTGTACCTTGTTGCGCAGCATCTGCACCTCACTGTCAGGGAGTGACTGTGTTCCTCTTTAGGCTGTCGGGAGACTCAAGCATAGTATAGAAGGCAACACCCTTGACAGTTTCATTTTTCACGAATGTTTTCCTGATCGGGCTGGCGTGCACCGCTAGTGGCTTCTGCTGATCTCCCCTGCGTTCGAGCAAAGCGTCCAGCTTATTAGTGGTTTGCAGAGCTGGTTGGAGTAAGCCAAAGGCCACGGGGTAGGTATCAGCTGCGCACAAATCCGGTTCCTTAGCCGACCCCTTGTGGTGTGGGGATGCGGCTGCCTGGTGTAGCGCACATCGTGGCATTGGTCGGCGCGAAGATATCTGCTGCACAATTGCGTACAGGAAGCATGCAAACCATGGCCCTGAAAAGAAGATATATGTGCAGGGGCCTTGCCGGTACTTGATGGAGTACGGCAGCAGGCGCTCGCAAAGGCAGGCGGACCAGGTAAGCTACATGCTCTGTCGAACTTTCTGTGTTCGGCCATTTAAGCACACATGATCAGGGAACACCTCCCTTGTCAGCTGCAGGTATGGCTGCAGTCGTTTAGTATGTGTTGCGTAGCCCGGCGACGTCTTGCTTCTGATCGACCTGAGCCCCTGCCTCCTACCTGCTTGCCCCAACAGGCTCGCATCAGTCCGAACGAGTCCTCTCGCCGTGGAGTAGATGATGATGATACATGGGGTTCACCAACTCGGCTGGGCAAGAGAAAGGCAACCAGGAGGCTGACAGCTCGATCTCCTGATGCCAATGGGAAAGGGCAAGGTAGGTTGACACAAGGTCCATTCCAAGAAGAGCAGCTTCTTTGGTTATCATGGCATGTCCATTTCAGTACACTGGGGCTTGTGTCAACTAGCATGTAAACCAAATATAGCCATGTCGACCATGTGCAGTGACATGTGTGCCCATCAGCAAAGTCTTGCTGCTTGTGCCAGTACTGGCACACAGAGTACTCTTTTCACACAGTTACAAAACTTGTGCCACAGGCAAGCTTTATATGCATCCCACTTCCCTTGAAAGCGCTCACCCTGTTCGCCTCACGCTGTGCTGCACTGACTGCGGAGCTGTCTTCCCGTCCATGGCAGAATATGACCCCTTTCTGCCTATACAGTGTCGCAAGCAGCAACTCCATAGTATCGCTTGGATGCCAGACAACAGATTAGCACAGGCAATAGATCACATCTCTATTCAAACCTACTTTCATATGTATCAGCACATGTTCTCACTGCTATTGGTGCTCTCTCTGTTCAGGGTCCCCTACATCATATGCTATGGGCTGCAGATTTGACAGCTCCTTGGGCATGCTGACCAAGAAGTTCATCAAACTGATAGAGGCGGCAGATGATGGGGTGTTGGACCTGAACCATGCGGCTGATGTGCTGCAGGTAGGGAAGCGACGACTGCATGCAACATAAGGGCTCTAGCGTTTGCAGCAGGCAGTGTGGCATGTGCAGGCCACAGAGCAAGCAGTCCTTGGATGTCGTCCAAGCTCCTATGCTCAAGTGAGCTGCATGCTCTCACAGTAACTGTTGTGGTGGGACGAATTACGGCGGGCTGGCAGCTTGTGGGGACGGGCGGGCTGGAGGCAGCTGCAGGGCAAGATCAGCTCCTTTCTGGAAGAGCCCTGATTGACTCTGAGCAGTAACCTGTGGTCTCCATCTCGCGTGCCATGACAAGGTCTTAGTAATACCCTGTCTGTGCATGGCAGTGTTTCTGGCATCATTGCTCACTCCTGGGTCCTGCTGCACCCCGCTTTGCTGATCAGTTGAGAAGTTTTCCCAGTCAGGTTTTAGTCTGCTCTGGTGCTCAGGTTTTGCATGCTCCCCTGGAGCCCTGGCTAGTCACTTTCTTTACGTCGTGCTGGGATACTTTAGGGTCCAATTCTACTCGACTAGCTGCTAATGTCTATGCTTGTTGCTCTTTCTCCAGGTCCAAAAGCGTAGGATTTACGACATCACCAACGTGCTGGAAGGCGTTGGCCTGATAGAGAAGAAGAGCAAGAACAACATTGTGTGGAAGCCCTGCTTAGCATCTCAGGCCAGCAATGACACGGAAGATGGCGACCAGATGTATGAACTCATCACACACCAGATTGCACAGCTGAGGGTGAGGGGAAACACACTCCGGCGGGACTGGGGCGCTTGAAATCATGGGTTTAACAGTCCTGCATTTCAAAGCAATTGTAGGAGCGGGTAGCTGACACACGGTGTTGCATGTTACCTGTGAGGATAGTGGCTGTCGTTCGGGTGCATGGCATGTAAGAAGCGCGCCGCTTGCAATTGCAAACTTTGGCTAGGCTGTGTCATTTTTCTTCGTGCCTGGTTGCTCACCTTGGTCTGTGCTGCCACCTAAATAATGACAGCAGAAGTCTTCCATGATCCAGATGTCCACGGTTGGTGTCTTTAATGTAGTTTGAACAAAGTCAGTCTATACCCTAGGCAGCAATGGGATCAGATTACATGTGATTTTTACCATTGTATACACTTTCAGTGTTTTAGGGGTGATAGGGGTGTATAGCAGCAAGCAATTTTCCTGAGCTGACATACATTGGTGTCTACCATGCTCCCGTTGTTTCCTACACAGGATCACGAGGCACAACTGGATGCTCAAATAGAGGCCCTTACAGAGAGCATCAAGACCATGACAGATGTGCCGGGGAATAAGGCGCACTTGTACGTGACAGACCTAGACATCATTGGCTTACCATGCTTCTGCAATGACACGATCTTTGCTGTCAATGCACCGCATGGCACCACCTTGTCGGTACCAGATCCAACGGAGAATACAAAAGAAGGAGACAAGAGGTAAGCAGAAAGTAAGGCTTACTGCTAGCATGGAAACGACTAAGAACACAAGGGAAGGGCAAAAGAAGAATATTCGGCAGGCTTTCCTAAGGGCACCCTATGATTTGTTGCGAAGTGTGGTAGGCGCATGTTCAACTTCATTACACTGCTGTCACAAATTACCTGTTAACGTTGTTTTTGATGCAAGTTTTAATTGACACTGGTGTGCTAATATGTACTGTGGCTCGGTTGCGAAATGCTTGTGGCTGCCAGTGTGAAAGCTTGGCTACCTCAGCAGTCTCTGGCAAGTAGACAGCTGAATGAGGGAATAATTGCATTGCTCTGCTGCAGTGGCTGGCAATCAATAGAGCTGAATGGAGAATGTTCGGAATGTCCCTTTGCAGGTACCGTATCATGCTGCAGAGCCAAAGTGACCAAGTAGATGTGTTCCTAGTGCAGCACCCACAAGGCGCAGGAGCAGCACCAGGGGCAGCAGCAGCAGGAGCAGCTGGGGCACCTCCTGACAGCGCCACCGCTACCAACCTGGCCAACGGGCAGACATATGACCAGACGTCAGCCGGTCATCCCACAGTCATTGCAAATGGTCACAGCAACGGGCAGGAAGGGCAGTACCAGCAGCCCAACCAGCCCCACCCGCAGCACCAGCAGCAGCAGCAGCCTCAGAGGCATGGCCCAGGCGGGCCCCCGCACATACCCATACCTCATCCCACACAGCAGCAGCAGCCGCAGCCTAGCAGTAGAGGCCTGGGCAGTGCAGGCCGGCCGCCGCCCTTACAAGCAGCTGCACTAGCACATGCCGCCAACATAGGTTCTGCTCAGCCCTCGCCTCTGACGCTGTTGGCGAAGCATTACTGTGGAGGTAGTGGTGGGGCCTTTGGTGGGAGCAGCCCCATGGGGCCCGGGGGCATCAAGCAGGAGGACCAGCAGGGGGGGGCAGAGCGGCAACTACCTGGAGGTGAGCATGGACCACTCTTGATCATTGCCATGGCACCCAATCATTGCAGTGATCATTCTATGCAGCTGGATCCACCCTCTTGGGGTGGTAATAAAGGTATTCAGCTGAGTCTACGCTCTTAGAATATTCAATAAGAGGGTTGTGGATTGGCATAGCTGCTGTTGTGGTCCACGGATATCAACCACAAAGATGGTCTAGGTGCTCAAAGTTGTGGTCTGCCCTCCCTGCATCGTTGTGGCTTCTCCCGTCCTCTTGTTTCTGTTCACACGCGCGCGTCTCTTTACATCAATTGTTTCAGCAACAACTGTCACAGCAATGTGATACAGGCTTGGGGTCCTATACGGTACTGAGATATGCAGAGGTATGCAATTTTAGTTCTACCCTAATTTTGGCCCACTTGGTTCTGCTTCATTCTCTTCTGGCAGCTCTCTGTAGTTTACGTGGTTTCCCAACAAGTGCCATTCATTGCAAATGCGCCTCAGTGTGAAGCAAACATCCTACAGACTGCCTTAAGACAGCAATACAAATATGCGCTTCACTAGGTCAAATTTCCTACTAAACTTTGACAGTATCCATGCTCTCTTCCCCTCGCTCTGCTGCAGCAGCCTTCACCTGCCCCACCCCCACCTTCCAGCAGCTGGGCATCCACTCCCCTATCTTCCCCGCTGGCCTGAGCCCCCACCTTGGCATCACCAGCCCAGCAGGGCCAGGCAAGTGGCATGACATGAGCGGCATGTCTCTGGTGGACCCTGACGCCTGGTTTGAAGGGGAGAACATGGGCAGCATGACAGACATCTTCAAGAATGATCATATCAGCATATTCACCTCCACAGACCAGGATGATCCTGCGGGGGAGTGGTAGGCCAAGGGAAGGCATGTAGGCAACAGGGCCAAAGGCGGGTGCTGGCAAATGTTCTGAAGCTCCATTCTGCTGTTCAGGTTATAGGCTTTACAAGCGCATGTGTTTTTTTTTGCTTTGGGAGCAGCGGGGAGCAGGACAGGCACCTTGGCGGGAGCATGGCAGAAGCAAGCTTACAGTGTAGGGAGTCGCAGTAGTGGATGGCGGGAAAGGGTGGGTTTTTGGGCATCATTTTTGGGCATCATCACTTTAAGCTTTGGCGTGGGCAAAAAATACTTGAGCATGTATTGGGAAGCCATGCTGTCAAGAGCTAGAAAGTTTGCGGTGGCTTGCAAGAGATGTGGCGAGGTGGGCACGTGCGTTACACATTTGTTTGCTGGTTGGAGCGGCCGCATGTGTATGCCGTGGCGGTTCTATATAGTGTAGCTTGGGTTACTGAAGACACAGACTGCAGGATGAACACCAGGGTTTGGATCAGCTTTCTTAAGGAAGGGTTGGCGAGCTCACAGTCTGGCATGTTTCTACATAGCTACAGATGTGCCAATTTGAGTGGACATTTTTCATGTGCCCAGTCCACAGGCAGGGTCTAGGGCTTAGGCGTTAGGGTCACATAAGAGGTACCAGGATTGCGATCAAGATTTGACTGTTGTGATATGTTATCTTTTGGGTGGTTTTGTCTCTGTGCTGCCACCAGGTTTTGGCAGCCACGGCATGTCAGGGGTCTCATCTGCTGGGTCATGCAGAAGGGCAGGAGCATATGAACCCCGTGCATCCAAGCAGCAAAATTCGGGGTCGCTAATGTAGGAGTGCTCATGGTATGTACAATAGCTTACCAGGTCAAGCATGGAAGCATAGGCAGGTTTTAGGCATATGTAGAGGGTTGCACCTGTGGGAAAGTAGGGCCATTGGGTCCAGCACATCGCCCCAGGCGTTAGGCCCTGGACTCCCACCTTCCTGCTTCTTGGCTTTTGTCTCTTGCTGTGTGAAACAGCTGCATGGGCCCTGGTGACAAGCCGTGAACAGAGCCTTATAGTGATGCTATCGTTATATCTGGTGTGGTTTCCCCCTTGATCACCCCTTGTGAGCTGAGTGCGTGAGCGGCCGCTGGGGGGCGTCTTCTTTGTCTTCTGCTGCAAGGCCCCCTGGAAAGCACTGATCACAGGCCACTGCTTAAGAATGGCCTACTGCCAGGCTAACTGGCAGGGACAACAGTGATCCTCATCATGGCAAGCGTGTTTGCTAAGCCTGCAGTTGCCCTTGTGGGCGTGTCGATTGTTTTTTGAGGGTTGGTCTGTCAACATCCCATGAGATGTCTCACGCAGGGTTCCAAGCAGTATATATCCCAAGTGCTGCTGTTACTCCCTGGTCAAGTGGTCCCCTCTGAATAGCCAGGTGCACCACCGCCTGAGCCACTATAGGTGGCTTTGATTGTTGTACCCTTAAGCTTGACATCCAATTGAGGAACAGTACCAGTTCCGGATCTGGATGCTAGGCATAAGGGTAGAGCAATGAAAACCTTGGGCATTTTGCTGACCAAGGAGGGGGTGGGAGGTTGTGGCATATCCCCTGCTGGGGCCCTCTAATTATGTGAGGGCTGGGAAGGGACTTCAGTAGATGCAATGGAGTCATCTGAGTGGCATCAGCTGGGGAGACTGCTTTTGGCTTGCAGTGTTTGCTTTGCCACGGACACTCTGAGGATCTTATGTTCTGAGCCTGGTCACAGTATGATATGTATTGCATCAGCCCACTGTTTAGGGGCTCTTGGCCTTCAATGGATAGGACTGCATGTGAGGATGCATGTGCATGGCATCATGTTGTGGAGGTGGTAGGAATGCTTTGTGCTTCGTTCTGAAGGGGGACCATACCAGTACGTGGCATGAATGGTCTCACAGGGTGGTTTCCAATCAGGTACAAGAGAAAGAGCTCTTCCACCTGGGGCATTATGGATGTCATAAGAACAGTCCTAGGTGTTAGTGTGGGCATGGGGTTCTTGCAGTTATGTGCTCACAGTCATCAGCAGCATTTAGCAGCAGGTCTATATTGTGTAGCTTGAGCTCTGATGCAACAGTTTGGCATTTTTGCATATTCTTGGGCCACTTTCATGATGAGGCCAGACTTTAGCTTTGCTGGGAGCTGTGTTTCCAGGCTAATGTGCTGCCCATCCATTTTGCATTACAATGTGGGCTTAGGGCCTTGCTGTTCTCAGGAAATTGAGCGCTGTTGAGGTACAGGGTGGGGTCAGTGAGGGACAGGTGGCACTGTATAGTGTTCTGTTGGGGTCGTCAAAGAAAGGGGTGATGTTTCCGATTTTGGAGGGTACATGGGAGAGCTTAGGATCTGCTATCCTATTATGGTGCTGTACAGCAGCAGATATGCGCAGTTAGGCTTGGGGGAGACTGTGGGAGTGTGGGGTCGAATTGTTCAGTGTGTGTAGTTGTATCAGGGCATGTGAGGTTGGTGGGATTGGTGGGGTTATGTACAGCAGGCATAGTTGAGATAGTTGAGTGGTATGTATAGTGTACTGTAGACATATATAAGGCTTGGGGCAGGCGGTCTTCCTTGGGACCAACCCCGGCCTCTTCATCACGGAGCATGTTCACTTCTGCATCTATATTTTTGCATAGAGCCAGGGAAGGTACTTTGTGCGTGCATGTCGTCAGTATGCCGTATGCTGCTGAACAAGTGGCAAGGCATCCATACCATGTACAGCATCAGGCGCTTTTGCTTTTGCGCTTCTGCTGCACGGGGAATCTTGGCTGAAGTCCAGTGCCTTTGTTGGCTTCGCCAAATCGATCATTGCATTTCTTCAAGCCATCCAGGTGTACAGCTATCAGTCACGGCTTGTTGCATCTTGGTTGAAGTCTTCTAGATGAATACCTGGTTCGTATCCATTTACTTGGTGGTATGGAACCCATTGTGTTTTGGATCCATCCGATGGTGTGTTTGGTCGGTTCGACCTAGCAGCCCTTTGCGGTTGCCACACCTCAAAGGTTGGTTTGTTTGCTTGGCTTCGGCTGCTTCGCGAGTGTATGCTGGTGATTGAATTGTCCACGTGTGAACCCTTCATTAGATGTAATCCTCTTTCGATGGCACATTCCAAAAGATTGTATGGCACCCACTGGCTCACCGACTTCTGATCGTCGTATCGGACCGTGCGCAGCACAGAATGTTTCCCCCGAGTTGCGGCCACTCATGCGCCCACACAGCAAAACGACTACGCTCGAAAACCCTTGCCAGAAAGTAGTACAAGATGCAAAGGTTATAAATTTGCTACTCCGAAGTCGATTGCGTCCTCGCCTGTAAAGTCTACTTCCACTCGCTTGCTTGACGACCCTTGACATCCAGATGTCTGTGAGATGCGGTCGCACTTAAACGACCTTGCACGATGATATTCGCATATGTCTAGAGAATTGAGCTTGTGGCTGCTCCTGAGCCGGCCTTTCCGCTTGCCACTACTCTGTTATGGCTGGTCAGAAAACTCACAGAAAAGAAAGAGGATCTGGTCCTCCACTGTCACAACTCATAATGCTCTATTCTCCTCACCCTCCAAATACCAATCGTTAAAGGGTCGTGCTGCCACCTCCGTACCCCCGAAACAGATTACGTTTTACCAGGTGAACCACCAGCAGCTACAACACCAATCAATGCAGTCCAGACCACAAATGTGGGTTTAATGTGGGTTTGTCCTAGGTCCATTCCCAGGAAGTCAATATCTTCTCAACTCCATACTCAACAAAACCACCAGAAGCTCGCCTTCCTAGCTTCTCCAACACCTACAGCCTGCCAGGCTCCAAGAAAATTGGATGCCAACCCCAAAGCCCAAACGTTATCCGCTAGTTGAACAACGTAAGCTGTATGCTCAAAGCCCAATTCATTCAACTTCTCGCACACCTGTCAACCCCAGAAGCCCCAGACTCCCTATTGCTTCTTTGCCGCAATCCCGGAGGCCTTACTCAAAAACTGCTTGCACCGCACAGGCCCCAGGCCCTTAAACCCTACAACTCTACTTAACCTAGTTCTGTCCTTGTAAACCAGGGCACTCTGATTCTACTTGTCTGTTGTTATGGGTTGAAACTGCTTGAGCTTGTGCTTGCAACTTGACCATGATTCCAGCAAGGTGACAGGTGCGTCCCAAATGTTACCTTCCAAGTGGGTCTGAAACGTAGACAGAACACCTTGATGGAGCAGATAAAGATGGTTGGAGATGCAATTGCTGCTGCTACACAGCTAGACACTGGCACACCATCATAGGTGCACAGGTAGGTGGAACCATCCGGACTCCTCTCTTGTTGTCAAGGATGCTTTGCAGAGACCATTGCTGGGATCAGGCTAGCTTGATGGAATGAGCAGCAGTGTTGGTGCATCACCTGCAATGATTGACTGCAGCTGAAGCAGGAGGCCTGCATCAACAGTATAGCTCAGCAAAATGATATGCATGGACGCAAACTATACCATACCACCAGCAGCCGTTGTTGTGACAGATGAGCGTATGGCCATAATTGTGTGCCAAGTAAGACATACAATGTATAATCAGCTGGTTGAAAACAACAGCTACGCCTGGCCATAAGGAGGGCGCCAATGCTATGTCTGAAGGACATCACAGTACAAAGGCGGTGCCCCAGCAATGCGGTTTACAAGATTTCCCTGAGGTGTTCCACAGCAAAAAATGTTGCAATAAATGCTTGCCCTGATTGCAGGCCCAGGATCTCATAAGAAAACGCTCTGTACATGTCATATGCCTTAACAAAGGGGAAGTTAGTCGCCTTATGCTACGACGCATGCAAGTAATCAAGCTCCCAAGCTGGCAACCTCTGCAGTTATCCATAAGCATCACTTGAGTATTGCACTGCAGCATCGCAAGATGATGCATATGGACAAAAAAGCTCAATCGATCACTAGCGATCATGTGCACTGGTCGATGCAAATCCCCATGCATATAACCCACCCACCCACTCACTGGTAGCAGCAATTGGCTCCAGGGTCCAGCCACCTATCTGTCTGCAGAGTCATCCTCAGCCCATCAACTTTTAATCAGACCAAGAGCCTCAAAGGGATCAGCAGAGCCAGGGCGCATCTAAGCAGAGGAGATGCAAGCTGTGGCTTCCATTTGCTTTGAGGGGCCAGGGAAAAGCTCCACAGGGTGGTTCGACTTCAAACAGGGATGAAGTTCCTGCAACATTCACAAGAGTTTTGAACCAGTCACCTAAAAATGCCCGCATCGTCATCCCCTGCTTGGAGGTACATCTCACTCGTTGCTCCCTGTGTCATGCTTGGTGCTGATGGGCCATCCAATTGTCCAATTTATGCATGCACATACAGTTAATAGAGGATGCAAGAAACAATAGTCCAGGCTAACCTAGTCCTGGCAGGCTCCTGATGCCACAAAGTAAGACCACACCCTGGCATAGTGGTGGTTCTCAAGACATTGCCGTCTGCTTATGCAACCTGCGTCAGACATCCCTTTAACCGTATCTGCAGCCTGTTGCATGTAAGGAATTCGGCAGAGGAGCACAAAGCCAGAAGCACGCCAGCGATGAGAAGCAAATGAGCTGTGGCGGTTTCAAAAGCAATGAAGCTGGGCATTGGTCAAAGCACAGTTTCCAGTCCAGTCAGTCCATGCTGGGAATTGAACCCAGTCATCAAGCCCTCGAGGAGACTGATGTGCATGCCATTACACCACATGAACAGGATAGGGGGAACATGGGGAAGTAATTTGAAAACCATAGAAGCAAAAAATACGTGCAGGACAACCTGCCGAAGCAAGAAGCTTTCGAGTACTGATGCAATTGCTTCCGGCTGCTATCATAACTGCTACTAACACCTTTCGCAGAACTGTAGCATGCAGGAATTGGGTATGTTCACATTTGGCTGTGCCATATGGAGGCCAGCAGAGACGCTCCAATATACCTGATGTTCACAACAGAGTACTTCACCAAGACCCAACGCAGCCATCTACAGTGGTGCTCCACCTGCTGCTGCTCTTTGCAATTTGAAAACTGGCAGAGGTGCCTACCAGGGCAAATGTTGCTGTTGCCCCTGCCAGGTTACATGCTGATCTTGCCGAGCCCGGCACACTTGCATCTGCAGCCGTGGTTCCCAAGGTGCCAGCTGCTGCTACATCTGCTGCCGTTTCACTGTAGGATGATGCACCTGCATGGCACCCCCACTGACAAAGTGGGTGAACAACGTCAACTGCACTGCTTTCAGTAGTCAGCTGCTGCTGGTAGTGCCACCCCTGCTGGTGCTATTGCCGGCAACCGTCCTCAAAAACAGGAACACAGAAAGCAGCAGTGGTAGTGAGGTCGTGCAGCTGATGAAGTTGCCACGCCATAGCTGACCTTCTGCAGCACTGACAGGTTGCAATACCAGATCCAGAAGTCGCTACAATACCAATGAATTGACACAAAGCGAGTCCAGGCTAGACATCCTACATGTAAGCACTTCTAAAAGGTCATGAAGACATCTGGAAATGTCTCAAAGCATGTAACCATCTGCCCCAAACAAGCAGTGATAATACAGGAGGATAGACCAGAGCAAATGTCAAGTTGATCATTGAGGACAAATTTGAACAACACTCCCCAACTTGACTTGCGCCATAGATATGTGAACGCATAACCAACTAGGATGCCACTAGCACCAAGCATAGCAGTAAACAAGATTGCACCCAGCAATCAGCCAATGGCACCCCCTGCATTTCTAGCCGTTTTAGCAAAACTGCAATGGCTAAAGCCACCTAGATGCGGCCGTGGCAATCATTCTGTCCAAGGCACCTTTTGCTAGGAGAGTGCTGCGTATGCTGCATTGCAATATCCTCCCGGACACAAAAACTTGGCTCTTACGGCCCATCTGATCTTATCCCCGTACCGCAGAATCATCCAGCTTCATAATCACCACAGCCAGCACCCACAGCATTCTGCAGCTTGCAAGACGCTCTCAGATCATACTGTGTTCGGCTGCTAGTTACCACACAATTAGTTCCACAAGTAACCACTGCATCTCTGCGCTACAACCCGAACACAACTTGCCACTCACCACTGCCCATAGCCTTAATGGACTGCCTCCTATGCTATGCTGCCATCTGTGCTGTGATAGCGCATCAAGAAACACACTACCACCAGCTCTCCCCCTGCTGAAACAGGTGCACATCTGTGTTCACAGGGGCTGGGAGCTCTGTGGGTTTGGTGGAGGGTCTCTAGGCTGCCTCTCACTACCTCAAGGGCATCTCACATACATTTTGAGTGCAGTAGAACTGGGGAGTGCCGGTTGTCTCTGCTCAGTGCGGTCAACAAACAAGAAATAAGCAAGCAGACATTGAAGGTGTGGCCCAAGCTGAGCCCAAGTACCGTAACAGTGCTGCCAGTTGCAAAAAAGTTGCTCACCCCAAGCACACCTGCTTTTTCTGCGGTTGTTAAAATCAATTTGCACTGTGCATTGGCACATGGTCTGCTCTGTAATACCATAGCCCCAATCAATATCCAGCTGATGCAGGAATTAAACTACAGCCCGCTGTGCACTTGGTCCATACTTCTACAGGCAGCTATAAGTGTGTTGCACCCAGCAATACAATCATCCTGATAGGCCTGCATCCTAAGCTAATGCAAACCTGAAATATTTGCTGATGCAGACGCTAGAAGTAGCTCCCATGATACAGACAGTATTAGCGGGTAATACCTCAATAACCACAGGCACTGCCATGCAATACTTGATCTTTCATGTGTTAATAGGGCGATTAAAGTACTGGCCGATGTTCAGGTAGCCTTCCTCCCGCCGCTCCTAGTCCACCTCAATAATGGGGCAGACATCATACAGCCTGCATGAGGGAAAGAGCAGCATGGAGGCGTAAACATTTCATCTTGCTGCAATTAGCAAGCCTACTGCCGCTTCTCAGACTGCTACAAGCTGTGCCTCTGATTAAATTTTACAAAGTGATGCCAACCCTTCAATGTGACTCAGGGATGCAAACCCTCCGATGCTACTCCTCCGACCAGTATTACCCGTTGACATTGCCAGAATGCACCAATTCCAACCAAGCCACAAGCAGACTTCTGCCAGCTCACCTCTGAGTATCTAACGTCAGTCTAGAAGGCAGGCCAGCAGGCAGGGCAGCAAAAGCAGTGCTGCTCATGTCATCAACACAGCAAGCCAGACCTGCAGCAGAGGAAGTGTGTTCAACAGGATAGCCAGAGAGCAAGCATAGAGGGAAAGCATGCATAGATTGGCCATGAGACCCACAAGCAAGAATCTACCTAAGCAAAGAGATGAGAGCCTCAAGGCAAATGCTGCTAAACCACTCAAGCAGCAGCCAGGAGGCAATGCATGTAGATGGTCAATTGGACATCTTCATTAAGCATGTACCAGGAGCCCCCACAGGAGGTGCCACCACTACAGCAAGACCAGGGACTGCTGCAAACAGTGAATGCAGGGATACGCCAATGTGGGGACTTGAACCCCAATAACAACAGGGGCTGAACAATCAGGACCCCTGCTGCCATAGCCGCCCTGGCACTGGCTGGAAAGTTTTTTATTGTTTATACTTGATCAAGCCCCTGTAAACCAGACAGAGCCACCAGAGAGAGCCACCTGGCACTGGCTGGTAACTGTTACATTTCTTTTGTAGGTTTATTGGATTGTAGGGTTATTGTATTTTTTGTATTTTCGTTTCTTTTGGTTTACTGGATCAAGTTGGGTGGTAAAAAGCACCGTTTTGCCGCTTGTTCCCCTGTATACCAGACAGAGCCACCTTCCATGGTAGTGAAAACCACCGTTTTGCCGCTTGTTCCTCCCCTTCCCGTCCTGCAACCTGCATCATCCTGCATCCTACAGTCCTTCTTATCATAGCCCTTTTCTTGACGAGGCCTATGGCACTTTTTGCTATAGCATATCATGAAATCAAAAGTAACAGCCCCTTTCCCCTTGCTGACTGCTGCTGCTGCTCCCATCCCTCGCCTCACAGCCTGGAACTCCTTGACCCGCCCCTCCACTTGATGCCTCAACACACTTCTTCCTTCTTCATCACAAGCATTCCTGTGCAAGATCCAAACCCGGCAATCAATTTGGCCCACACAGGGTGAACCTTAGCTGCTGCTGTTGACGTTCAAAATATTGCTTCCCCAAAACCGCGGCCACACAAGGTGAACCATGGCTGCTGCTGGCAATGTTCACAAGATATTGCTTCCCCCATTCCCCCACAACATGGCCCCCACAACAGCTGCTAACTATAACTACTGATGATACAAGTTGCAAAACCATGCCAAAACCATTGTATTGATAGCAACTGCAAGCCCATCCTCCCAAAGCCGCCCTGCTGCTGCTGCTGTTGCAGAAAAATCAAAGAGCCACACTGCAGAAGTCCCCCTGCTGCTGCTGCTGGTAGGACTTGAAGAGCAGTACTTCAGAAGTCGCCCTGCTGCTGCTGGTAGAAGTTGCGAGCCCATCCTTGTAAGGTTTAGCATTGAAGACAGTACAAAGTAGTTTTGTCGGATTGCGCTGCATACTGAGTTGAGCTAACTCAGATCAAGGCCTGATGCAGTTCTGGACCAAGTATCCTCGATACCTTGGATGGTGGCACCAGGCAAAGTGATGGCGTTACGCTGGTACAATTACGAATAACGAAGGTTAGAAAGCTATGCTGTCAGCATAGCAATTGACTAAGACAAAGGTGACGTCCAAGACTGAAGCTGTACTGCTGCTGCTCCTAACAGCAACTGCAACCCCATCCTCGCAAAGCCGCCTTGCGACTGCTGCTAATAGCCGCTGCAACCCCATCCTCCCAAAGCCGCCCTGCTGCTGCTGCTAAAGCAATTGCAACCCCCTCTTCCCAAAGCCGCCCTGCTGCTGCTGCTGCTAAAAGGAGCTGCAACCCCATCCTCCACAAGCCACCCTGCTGCTGCTGCTGCTAAAAGGAGCTGCAACCCCATCCTCCCAAAGCCACCCTGCTGCTGCTGCTGTTAATAGCTGCTGCAACCTCATCCTCCCAAAGCCGCCCTGCTGCTGCTGCTGCTAAAGCAGTTGCAACCCCATCCTCCCAAAGCCACCCTGCTGCTGCTGCTGCTAAAAGGAGCTGCAACCCCATCCTCCCAAAGCCACCCTGCTGCTGCTGCTGTTAATAGCCGCTGCAACCTCATCCTCCCAAAGCCGCCCTGCTGCTGCTGCTGCTAAAGCAGTTGCAACCCCATCCTCCCAAAGCCGCCCTGCTGCTGCTGCTGTTAATAAGCCGCTGCAACCCCATCCTCCCAAAGCCGCCCTGCTGCTGCTGCTAAAAGCAGCTGCAACCCCATCCTCCCAAAGCCGCCCGGCTGCTGCTGCTGCTAATAGCCGCTGCAAGCCCATCCTCCCAAAGCCGCCCTGCTGCTGCCGCTGCTAAAAGCAGCTGCAACCCCATCCTCCCAAAGCCGCCCTGCTGCTGCTGCTGCTAACAGCCGCTGCAATAACATCCTCCCAAAGCCGCCCTGCTGCTGCTGCTGCTAAAAGCAGCTGCAACCCCATCCTCCCAAAGCCGCCCTGCTGCTGCTGCTGTTAATAGCCGCTGCAACCCCATCCTCCCAAAGCCGCCCTGCTGCTGCTGCTGCTAAAAGCAGCTGCAACCCCATCCTCCCAAAGCCGCCCTGCTGCTGCTGCTGCTAATAGCCGCTGCAAGCCCATCCTCCCAAAGCCGCCCTGCTGCTGCTGCTCTTGATAGCCGCTGCAAGCCCATCCTCCCAAAGCCGCCCTGCTGCTGCTGCTTTTGATAGCCGCTGCAACCCCATCCTCCCAAAGCCGCCCTGCTGCTGCTGCTGCTGTCCTCCCAAAGCCGCCCTGCTGCTGCTGCTGTTGATAGCCGCTGCAACCCCATCCTCCCAAAGCCGCCCTGCTGCTGCTGCTAAAAGGAGCTGCAACCCCATCCTCCCAAAGCCACCCTGCTGCTGCTGCTAAAAGGAGCTGCAACCCCATCCTCCCAAAGCCACCCTGCTGCTGCTGCTGTTAATAGCCGCTGCAACCTCATCCTCCCAAAGCCGCCCTGCTGCTGCTGCTGCTGCTAACAGCAACGGCAATCCCATCCTCCAAAAGCCCCCCTGCTGCTGCTGCTGCTAAAAGGAGCTGCAACCCCATCCTCCCAAAGCCACCCTGCTGCTGCTGCTGCTAAAATGAGCTGCAATCCGATCCTCCCAAAGCCGCCCTCCTGCTGCTGCTGCTAACAGCAACTGCAATCCCATCCTCCCAAAGCCCCCCTGCTGCTGCTGCTGCTAAAAGGAGCTGCAACCCCATCCTCCCAAAGCCACCCTGCTGCTGCTGCTATAAGGAGCTGCAACCCCATCCTCCCAAAGCCACCCTGCTGCTGCTGCTGTTAATAGCCGCTGCAACCTCATCCTCCCAAAGCCGCCCTGGTGCTGCTGCTGCTAAAGCAGTTGCAACCCCATCCTCCCAAAGCCGCCCTGCTGCTGCTGCTGCCAAAGCAGTTGCAACCCCATCCTCCCAAAGCCGCCCTGCTGCTGCTGCTGCTAATAGCCGCTGCAAGCCCATCCTCCCAAAGCCGCCCTGCTGCTGCTGCTCTTGATAGCCGCTGCAACCTCATCCTCCCAAAGCCGCCCTGCTGCTGCTGCTGCTAAAGCAGTTGCAACCCCATCCTCCCAAAGCCGCCCTGCTGCTGCTGCTGCTGCTAATAGCCGCTGCAAGCCCATCCTCCCAAAGCCGCCATGCTGCTGCTGCTGTTGATAGCCGCTGCAACCCCATCCTCCCAAAGCCGCCCTGCTGCTGCTGCTGTCCTCCCAAAGCCGCCCTGCTGCTGCTGCTGTTGATAGCCGCTGCAACCCCATCCTCCCAAAGCCGCCCTGCTGCTGCTGCTAATAGCCGCTGCAACCCCATCCTCCTAAAACCGCCCTGCTGCTGCTGCTGCTGCTGCTGGAAGCTGCAAGCCCATCCTCCCAAAGCCGCCCTGCTGCTACTGCTGCTGCTAATGGCCGCTGCAACCTCATCCTCCCAAAGCCGCCCTGCTGCTGCTGCTAATAGCCGCTGCAACCCCATCCTCCCAAAGCCGCCATGCTGCTGCTGCTGCTGCTGGAAGCTGCAAGCCTGTACACCTCCTCCCAGACCCCTGCGGCTGTCACTCCAATCCCAAGCACACAGCACCGCTGCCCACTACTGCTGCTGCTGCTGATTGATGCCAGCTGCCATCAGCTCCAGTTGATCCAGCATCTCCTCGATAGCCACCACGTCCCCCCCGTGCTGCACGTCCTTCAGCAGCAGTCTAACCACCAACTCGACCAACCCCACCATCACCTCCACCGCCATACCCGGCTGCAGTAAACCCTCCTGCTGCTCATGAGCCAGCACCACTGCCTTGATCTCCTCCCCCAGGAGCTCTACCACTTCACGATACGCTGAGTTGTAGTCCCAGCCGCACCATACCCTAGTTGCAACCTCCCTCAGCTGCTCCACACGCCCCTGATCCCCACTGACCAGCATAAACACCATGACCAGCCCCAAGGAGAAGTAGTCATGCGCGAGCCGCACCACCACATCCCTCCGGCGATTGTTGGCTATCTCAATCTGAGGGTGCATGTACGCGAGTGAACCCCACAACCTGCCCCACAGGTGCGCCCCCACCTTCATTGCCACCCCCAGATCAACCACATACGCCCCGTCATCCCCCATAGCTATGTTGGCTGGCTTCATGTCGCCATGACACCAGAATCTAGTATGCAAATCCCGCAGAGCCCTGCTAACACGCCTTGCTACACTAAGGATATGCAGCAGGGGCATGTGCTTCGGCTGATTCCCCACTGCAGCTGCACAAGCCTTCACCCGGCCTTGGAGGTTCTGTGGGCTGTGACTGACTCCCTCAAAGACCAGGATGCTGCAATCAGGGCCATGGCTCTCATTGAGCAACCTCGGGATGTACTCGCTGCTGGAGACGTCCTCGTACACAGCTGCTTCCCGCTGGCAGTCCACTACTGAATTGGCGCAACGGTCCATCCGCTTCAGTACCACGGGAACACCGTCTGTCGTGATCTGGGGCCAACCTGCTGCTTGTGCTGCTGCCGAGAAGGACGGAGACGGGGAAAACCACAGCTGCTTGCAGCTTCCGAAGGTCCCCTTACCCAACCACTGGCTTCCCTCAATAGCCCACAGATCATCAGGGTTGATGCAGGAGAAGTGCTGCATGCAGGCGCGAACATAAACACGCTCCTCACTGCTGGCATCGTCAGAGGAAGTCTCCCTGAAGACTTTCACAACAGCAGCAGCAGCTGCAGGGGTGCGGACAGCCTGTACTCGCTTTGCGCTGCTGCTGCTGCTGGCAGAGTTCTTGCTGGTGGGCTCGGCTGGTAACGAGCTGTCTGAGCTAGTGCTGGACGGAACAGCGAGGAGCTCAGGGTGAGCTGAGGGGCTGCCGACCTTGCCCGCTGATCGATGACCTGCTAAAGGTAAAGCTGCGGTTTGCCACAGAGCGGTGCGGGCTAATTTCATCAGAAACATGACACGGGCTGAAGCTGCCACAACAGCCAGGTACGCCGAAGCTTTCCCAACCGGAGCTGCCGAGGCTGGCTGAACCCCGAAAGCTGGCAAGGCAGCTGTCACTAGAGCCATGCGGGCTGTGATAATCACCAACGAGAAGCGGGCTGCAGCTGCCACAACAGCTACGGGGGCTGATGCTTTCCCAAAACCATTGGAACGAGGCCCAGCGCTGAGAGAAACAGATGGTGCACATATGACACGCACAACTCGACGAGACCCATGTATTTCATCAGAGGCCTGCCTCCGATGACGTCCTACAACGTTGCCCATGGTAGCGAAAGCAACTGAAGACTGATTGCAGAGCGTGTCACGAACAAAGAGCTGGTGAAACGGCATGTTTGCAAGCAAACAAAGCACTTGTGTACGCATTGGTATCTTGAGCAAACAAGACGTCTGTCCAACAAAGGTGTCACCTTATATGGAAGTCTGATTTGTGTGCCATGCTTGCATTGCTGCAGAAACCGACAGGGTGACCAGCTCCGAGACGGGTGACCCTAGCACTGTCCGGCTTTTAGTTCGTGAGTCCAATCAAGGCAATCGAGAAACGATTAGGACCGTCTGCTGTTGTCCTGCAACAGAACAAGCTCAGAGCCTGCATTCTGTAAGAGTTGATATGCCATGGGTAAGCGGGCATGTCCATCCCCGGGCTACCTTCGCAGCTATAAAACCGTTTCTGCGATTGAGCATCTTGAATACACACTGCTTATGCATTCAGGGCTCCATCAAAACCAGAGCCAGGCAGAGAAATAGTAACAGCAAATCACTACACATATGCCTCCCATAAGTGCTGTTCTGGAGACCCAGCCTCTTCCATATCCCGCAGGGACCCATATGGTGCCTTCATCACATATAAATCAGCTACTAACACATAAGAATAGACAAAACACTGCTGAGCGTCTTGTGGTAGAGTGGTACGCAAAGGCAGCCACCCTGCAGACATAAGCATAGTCTATCACGCTAGCATAATGCTTCACCACACCACCCGCAGGTGGTGACCCTAGCACCTCAAAAGCACAACAGTGCAGGAACTGGGTCTGCCTACTCGCTGGCACGTTTGACTGTGCCATATGCAGGACAGCAGAACGCCTGCATAAGTAGCTCCGACATCTTAACCACGCCCCCGTCTCCTGCCAGGATGCATTTCATGGATATCTTGGCACATGCCACGGTATTTACACTTGTTTTTATGTGATGGCTTCATGAAGGAGCACAGCCGAGGTTGGTAGCCGTACTGCACCCCCCTCCCAGACCTGAGCTCCAGGCGCTCTCCACTGCAGATTGCAGCATCATCCCAGAACAAGAAGTCGTTATGTAGATGCTCCTGGATAAAGGCCTTGGTGGTGCCTGAGGCCTGCGGGACCACAATGCCATACCCCACATCAATCCATCATTGATTACTATAAGACATTGCAGATATAGGCATATGTTGCATGCTGCCTGCCTGTACCAGTCTTGCTCTAGGCATATGTTGCATGCTGAAGACAACCCGTATGCTGTTCCGTCTTGCTCGTTTTGTGACGGCTTGATGTGTGGAACCTATGGCACTTTTTGCTATGGCATATTATGAAAAGTAGACATCGTAAGGTCGAAATGAGGGTGCTTCAATGGTGCAACGTAGGTACACCAGTTTTGAGAGCAGTGCAGTGAATACATGCAGCCTTGCATATCTTTTACAGGTCCCGTAAGAGGTTAGAGGGTTTCTCATGGTTATGGGTGCATCGGAATAGCAGCAGACACTATACTAATGAAAAGCCTGATGTAAAGCATTCAGGTGAACCATGCGTCCTCTAGGTAAGTGATGCTCCTGGACAACCGCTTCAAGAAACAAGATGCATTTGTGCTATCACAGGATCACAGCCTGACAAGCCAGCGCCCCAGAGTTTTAGGTCTCCCAGTAACTCACTAGCAAGGTGTGTCTTAGCAGTCACCAATGCGATAAGCAGTTCCCCCTCTAGTAGATAGCCTCTAATACACGCCTATCACTGCTGATGCACCTAGAACTTGCCTACCGACTCCTCTTCAATCTGCTCACAGGCTATTAATACACGCCCTGTCAACCTTTGGAGTTCTTGCTCACCTGAATCACTTGCTGAGCTCTAGGTGGCAGCTTGCATGTCAAGCTCTCCACCTCTGCAGCATGCAGCCTGGGTGTGTTCTCACGCTTCATCTTCAGCACCAGAGACTCCTTCAGCTCCTCAGCTGCCTCCTGCACATCTGCTATGGTCAAAACCCTCCTGCCGCTGCTGCTTCCCACATAGCACCCTCCCTGCATGGTGGGCAAGCTGGACTGGCCAAAAGGGCTCAGCACACCCCAAGGCAGGCTTGCAAGGCAGTTCTCCCCAGCCCCAGGCTCTCCTCCTGCTCTGTGTTCTGTAGTGGAGACAACAGCAGCAGCTCCATTTGCAGCATCATGCGATTCCAACAGCTGCAGCCGTGAGAATACGCTGCCTCTACGCTTATCTGTGGCTAAGTGTTCTTTTCCTGAGAGCTCTGCTTGCCTAGGACCAACCTGCTTCTGCTGCTGCTGCTTCTGCTGCACTTGCTGCTCCTTCGCCCGCAGCAGCTGCAGGTTTTGCTGCTCCATCTGTGCGCTGCTGCCTGTGACACTGATGATGCAGCGTGTGCTCAGCTTCCTGCCGCCGCTTCCTCGTGAGAATTCCACTTGGCATCCTTCCAGTAGGCTCAATATGAAGTCATCCTCATGCTGAAATAGCTGGTGGAATAAGCACACATGCAGCAGTGCAATGGGTTAGCACAACTTGACAAGTTGAATTCCTTATTGTAAGTCCCTGACCACTCAGTCTTGTCGTGCGAAAGCACCAAAAGAATCTTTGTTTTTATCAAAACCCAGTGTGCATTTTAGTCTTGGCCCCGCATTCCTGCAGGGCCTACGCCCCTCTCTAGAGTCTATCATAAGGGCATTTTTGGCACACTGTCTCCAAAAAAAAACCCTCAGTTACTGCTCGTATGCTTTAGAATCTAGGTTAGAACAGAGCTTGTATGGCACAGGACTAGCTGCAGCATGTAGTATCATCTTTCATTATCACCTCCTGTATTGACATCAGCAGGAGCCTGAGACCAACAGGGCAAAATGGCTGTGGCTTGCAGATGGTTCTAATGGCCTCCCAACTGTACAATGCAGGCTGCTCCACTTCTGCAAACCCTTAATATGCTGGAAGTGCAAACCCTTAATATGCTGGACCCTGCATCCACATCGTTTTTATACAGAGTATGTGATGGGAACGATTCACACATTCTGAAACAGAGACATCAACAATATTCATGCTCCATGCCCTCAACCTGTAGCGGGACGCACCTTAATGCAATGTTCCATCTCCTTCGGGACCATGCTCAGGATCTCCTCCAGACTGAGCCCCTCAGGCTGTCCCTTCTTCTCCTTGACCTCCTGCCCTTGTCGCTGCTGCTTTCCCTCCCCCTCCACCCACAACCCCCGCTGCTTCACCACCTCCACCACCCTCCCCCTGAGCTCCACTGCTAACTTCTGACCATGCACAGTGCTCCACAGCAGATGCTCCCCTGCTTCCCCTGTAAGCGTCACTAAATGCCGCCGCAACTGCCGATCCTCCACCTCTTCTTCCACGCTCGCCTTTGTGCTGCGATCTACAGGATCCCAAAGGGCACACCCACTACCTGGGACGATTCGCGACAGTCTGAAGATAGCTGGATAGCGTAAGAGATATGCAACCCAGTTCTCAAACAGCCCAAGTAAGCCCGCTAGCTCAGGCTTTTGCCAGTTGCAGATGTCCATAAGCTTTGCAATCTGTATATGGCTGTGGCTCTGGCCTGACTGCTGCTGCTCTGCAATGCTGCTAGTTATAAGCGCTGAAAGATCCAATAGGACAGCCTCGTGCTGGTCCTTGTTCAGGTCCTCTATTGCTTGTGTGGTCTGATACATTGCACCAGGAGCAGCAGCGGTAGGAGCAGCAGCTGTGGCACCTGCAGCCTTCGCAGCTGCAGCAAGTCCCTGGGTTGCCAGGACATAGAGGATTAGGGCCGGGCCTGTTGATTGCTGAACTCCAGGGCGGAAGGCTAAACCCCAAAGAGGGTGGTTGAACATGGGGCCCTTCAATGCATCCCATGTGATGGCTCTGTGGCAACAGCAGCAGAAGGAGCAGCGGACAAATTGGGTGATGGGGTGATTATGCCTCAGAGACAACGGACGAAAATCTAACAGGCCTGCAGTCTCCGATTTTAAGTTGTTAGATGAGCCATCAAAAAAATGCTGTGGGGCTGCCAAGGCTAGATGTATGTAGAGAGGATGGTTAACTGTCTGACCTTTTGAATGGGTCAGTTACCACCTGCCTAGATCCAAAGCCCTGCCGCTGATACTGCTGATTAGGCAACTTATCATCTAATCGGGAACCCATTGAAATAATGCATTCACCAATTAAACAGGGAAAACATGATGACATACCGTAGGTCTTGTGCAAGCAAAGTAAAAAGGCTGGAGTTTGCTTAGATGGCAGCTACACCTGCCAACTGCTGCTGCAGGACTAGCCACACAGCTTCTACAACAGCAACAGTCAAACCTCCATCCATTCCCACCAAGCTTTGACACCTATACCGGTATGCTCCTAATATCAACCATAGTCTTCACGTTGTTGGCATTCCCACCAGTTTAGTGAAAACCCCAGGCCCGCTGATGACAAGAACCACCCACCTAAAGGGCTCCCTAGCAAAGCCTGGTTCCACAAGAGCCAGCTGTGTGTTCTTGCCCTGCAGCTCCACAAGCTGGAGCTCCTCAGCAGTGTTTGCATAGACGCAGTGCTGGACTGAAGGGTACAGCTGCACAGCAGACACACAAGTCAGTTCAGGAAATATCTAAAGATAACATAGGAACCAGGAAGGTAAGCTTGCATAACTGGGAAGCTTTGCTGTCTCTAAACAGCTATCAAGGTACTCAGCAAATCAACCAGAGAGTATGGGTGCACCATGGACACGCTGATCTTTGCACCTGCTTCATGTGTTGCCAGTGGGTAGCACCCATTAGCATACAGTGTGTAGAGAATGTGCTCAACATGGAGTGTCTTGCAGTGTCTTCAAGGAACATTTGATGACGACAGCTAGGCACAACGCCTAAAATAGGCACGATGCTTCTTGAATGCGACACGCGCTGTTGCGCCTGCATATGAATTGAAGCGCTTGATTGATCGTAAGAACTGACAGCTGCAGCGCACCATCCTTCACAACCACAAACTCAACCTATTGTTGGCGCCTCTAAGCGTTGCTGGTTAGCGCCATTATGCTTACACACTACGCTCTGCATTTAGCACTGACCAATATACTAACAGAGTCAGGTCTGGCTCTCCTGCAATGCTCCTTTCCTGTCACGGAGCAGCTCTCTTGTTCAATCACAAGCCCATTCCCTTTCTGTAGCATGTCTTTATGGAGCATACCATGTCTGGAATGTGCTAATTTGGATGGAGGCAACAATATCATTCCTCTGTTTTCCTGTAGCATATCCTTGCAGAACACACCCTGTGTGAACTGCACTAGACATGGAAAAGCACAGTTACTGCAGTGAAACATGCAGACTGCACTAAACCCTCACCTCTGCATACAAGGCCTCTGGGGTCCCTGGTCGCATCAGATTATTCACCAAGGCACATCCCTGCTTTCCCACCAGCTGCCGTGCCCTTCTCGTCAGCAGCGCCATCCGCTTTGCAAGATACGTCCCCTCCACCAGTATCCTCACAAAGCCATGTTCAGGCCTCACATTCATGTGATGCACTGCTCCAGCTTTGGTGCTAAAGTTGATTAACAGCAAGGCAGGGGCCTTCCCTAAAGAAAGGTAGCTTATTAGTCCCATCCCGAGCTGTTCTAGTAAGCCAATGGGTGCAGGGTAAATGTGAGATGGTATCCATGTGCTGCTAAGGTACCAGCGGGCATCGCCCCACCCAAAAGCTACTGCACTGCGGTTGGGCTGTGGAGGTGCGCTCACTGCCAGCTTAAACCAGAGCACCAGCAGCACCAACTGCAGAAAGTCTTCTTGATCTGCTGGTTCTGTACAGTCCTTGGGATAGGTGCTGATGCATGCTAGGTGGGGTTTACTGAGAAAAGGGCCGTCATATGACCATTCTGCGTCAGACACATGCCTGAGCACTGGGTCTTCAGGCACCGGGCAACATGCTGCTACTGCTGCTGCTGGCTCCAGGCTAATGCTGCTGCTCTGCTGCTGTATCAGGCCCTCCCGCTGCAAGCCCGCTGTCTCCGACATCTGATTCGATGGCCGGGAGCCATGGTTGAACACAGCTCCTGCTGCTGCTGCTGCTGCTGCAGCGGCCGCAGCCGTGGCAGCAGCCAAAGCGACAGCAACTTCCACCGGTCCTTGGCCCTGAGGCCTAACCCCACCATTCCCAGACTTATCCCCATCCTCCCGAACAAAGAAGCGCCTGTTGCGCTTGCCCAACACGCACTGCTTTCCCTCTGCTCCTCTTCCTAGAGATAACCCTCCATCTTCCAGTAACCCTCCCTTGTCCCAAAACCCTATAACCCCACCTACGAAGCTGCTGGAACAGCCTGTGCCAGCGGCACCAGCGGCGGGTCTGTCTCTGATCTTTTCATCCTGATCTCTGCACAGGGCTTGGTACACATCTGCTCTTGGCATGAACTGCTTGTGTTGCTCCTGCTGCAGCTGACATGCGCTCCCTCCCTCCTCCCGTTCTCTTTTGCGCTTACGCAACACAGAGCCCTTACCCTCTACCCCATTCACCACAGGAAGCTCCCTGCTTCCCAGCAACCCTTGCTTCTCCAAATACTCTGAAGCACTAGTTGCCAAGCTCCTTCGAGCTCCTATAGCAGCAGCAGCAGCACCAGCAGCAGGCATGGCCCTAGGCTTCTGGTCTAGACCTCGGCACAGCACATCCTGCCGCTCATCTTGCTTTTGCTGGTCTGCATGGGGCAGCTGCTGCTCCTGCTGTTCCTGTGCCAGCTGGTGACACTCCTGCAGCTCCTTAGCGTAAGTCCTCTGGCACTCTAGTTGCCTAGCCTTCAGCTCTTCCTCCTGGTCCTGATCAACTTGCAAAGCGTCATAAGCTCCAGGACCTGTGACCTGCTGCAGCTGAGTCTCTACAGCACTTGGCAGGAGCCCTTGGTGTAAGCTGCTGAGGATTAATTGCAGCTGAGCTGAGAGCTCCTGTTGCAGCTGCTGGGGGATGGTGAAAGAAGAAGTTGGAGGAAGCTCAGGAGATGGGGTGCATGCGGGTTCTGCTGGTAGGAGCTGTTGCAGGAGGTCGGCTGCTGCTGCTAGTGGCAGTCCATGGCTGGTCAGTGTTGCTGTGAGTCGTTGGCAGGGCTCCACCAGCTGCCACAGGCGGGATAAGTTCAGCTGAGTGGACAGCACCTGTACAAGGCAGAAGAACTTCAATGGTCGTTGTCATTGCTGACCAGACATGCGTTGGCTGGTGCTTTGGCGATGGATGACAAAGCAGCGCAAGCAAACAGAGCTGGATCGACCTTGCATGAGGTTGAAGGAAGTCATGTATAGCTGGTGTACATGTAGTAGGGGCTGCAACCATCAGCATGTGTGGATTGTTGAACCCATACTATACGACATGGGAATTGAACAGGGCCACTACTGGAGTAAGAGGCATGTCAGACTTATGCACTCTGCTCTACACAGCTCCACATTTTCCACATACGTCAATTTTGGTGCCGAGCGTGACCAGCCCTGCCACAGCTTGTTCCTTGAACTCCCTGACAGCTCTCAGGAGGGTGCCCTTGGTGAACTTCTTGGGAATGTTTTCCCATGCTGTATCCAGAAGCTGCTCGCAGCTCAGTGAGTCTCCTAGGTGTGCTATGATCCGCGAAGCGGCCTCTTCGTGAGTCGACCCTGCGCGCACTGACCGCAATTGATATTGAGAGACTGCTGTTGGAGTGGTCCAGGCTGCTTGGATCAGGTTAGCTTACCACACGCATCTGACTGACAGCTCACGACCCGCAGAAGCCTTATATGGCCGGTGAAGAGCTGCTTTGCAACCACTGCTCCTGACAGAGGATCTCCGTGGGTAATGCCCAAGTCCCGGAGTACCGCCGATGTCTTTAACAAGACACGAGCTTCTGTCTGGTTTACGTATAGGGAGCACAGATTACTCAAGCAGCAAATTGCTGGTTCTTGCATCGACGCAGATAAAAGAAGCGCCCCTAGAATGGCATATAATGAGTTTCAGTCTGCCATCGGCGGTTGACGACCATGTGCTTCTCGCTCCAGATTGCGTTTCACTCTCTGTAAGCAGCTAGTACAGGACACGATTAGGTCTTTAGCAAGCATGTGCCGTGCTATGTACCGACAGTGGGGCAGCATGACATCATAGGCTACGGAAGCTTGCAAGTTGAAGTCCGCGCCCACTTTCGTGACTGCACACCAGTGACACCAGGGCAGGTGACCATTGTCAGCACTCCACCATTGTGACCACTCCACCAGAAGTCGAAAACAAACGTTATACGGAGTAGCAAGATTAATCCAAAGCCAATGGACTCCAGACCACCAACCAGGATGATACCGCCGCCCAATCAAACAAGCAAACATGCGATCCAACTAGGAAATCTCAACCAATTCTTCACTGTGTCCCACTCAAACCTATTCCTAGAACCACAGACGGAGGGTGGATGCATCTCAATGTGTCACCGCAGCCTCCGCACAAGGTAAGAGAAGGCATCTTCCTCAATAAGCTCACACACGACCTACAATCAACCAACACGTAAGGTTTGATGGGAAGCCTATCCTACCATCCCTTAAGCCCTGAAGAGCAGAGAAAACCTCTCAGTTGCTCTTTGCAGCACTGGCCCCCTCACCCCGTGAGCTGCTGCCACTTGCAGCACTTGCTGGACTGACATAGGCAACCCACGCCCTAGAGCCCCAACACCACTGCCACACTCTACCCCTGCAACTGGAACCAACTCCATACCAGCAGCTCCCCTTCCTCTCGGCAAAGCCCCTACTTCAGCAACATCTGCCCCAACACCCCCAGGACCCTCAGCAACCCCACCCCTCTCTGTACCTACACCACCAGAGCCACCTGGTGCCCAGCAAATCCACTTTGTGCTGTTGCCAAGCACTGGCTCCTCTGGTGCCATCCATTGCTGCTCCCCCTCCACACTCTGCTCAGCGATTTCACGTACCACATCAAGCAGCCCCCCGTGTACCTCTCCTTCCCACTCCTCCATGTCCTGGTCCCCTCCTCCACCCCCGGCACCTTCTACCCCACCTGGCACCTCATCCCCGTTCCGAGGCCCATCAGTATGAGGCCCCATACCCAAGTGGTTGCCATTGCCCCCAGCCCCTCCCTCCCCACCACTTCCATCATTCCCACCCCTATCTCCACCACTGCGATCGTCCGGCTGCCGCCGGCTTTGCCTCTTCGCCTCCCTCTCCTCCTCACCCTCCGAATAATTTGGATCCATGTCCGAATCATCCCCATCATGATCTGATGACGTAACATCGCCATCATCAGCCTCCTCCTCCTCTTCCTCACTGCTCCCCCCTGCCCTTCCACGTCCGCGCTTCTTACTGTGACCTCCCTCCTGCTTGTTGTGTGCTGTGGCAGCACCACCAGCACCACTAGAGGTAGCAGCAGCACCAGAAGCACTAGTAACGCCACCAGCACTCCTCAGACCAACCCTGGGTCTCAGCACTCTGCCACCTCCACTACTAGTTGTACCAACCTCAGCCTGTGCTGCAGGCCCCGCCTCCTCACCAGGAGCTGACCTCTTCATCCTTCCCAACCCCATGTTAGAGCTTGTGCTACGCACAGAACCCTCTACAACAGCAGCTCCCCCGGCTTGTAGCCCAGCAGCCCCTCTTTGACCGCCATTGTCCTTCCGCTGCTGTTGCTCCCCTTGCGATGCTGGCAAAGAGCTTGGTGTCCTGCTTCTTAACACCCTTTGAGGGATATGCCCCAACTGCTCCTCTGCCCCTCCCTGCGCCTGCTGCATATCTTCCTGCTGTCGCTGTGGTTCAAGACCCCCGCCTTCCTGCCGCTGCTCTTGTTCCTGCTGCTCACCCTGGGACGCTGGCAGAGACGCTGGTTTCCTGCTTCTTAACATCCTTTGAGGGACTTGCCCCAGCTGCTCCTCTCCCCTTCCCTGCTCCTGCTGCTGCTGCTGCCTCGTCTGCACACCTTCCTGCTGCTCTGGTCCACGGTCACCAACACCCTCCTCCTCCTGCTGCTGCTGCTGTGGAAGCTGCTCTAGCTGCTGCCTCCTTACCTCCTGCTGCTGCCGTAGCTGCTCCTGCTGCTGCTTCCTCTGACGCTGCTGTAGCTCCTCCTGCTGCTGCAGCTCCTGCTTTCGGAAGATGTGCTGCTTCAGCCGAAATGGTGCAGCACACCCCCATGCCTCCAAAGCAATATGTAGACCCCGCTGATTAAACCCAGACCCATCCCTTGCCCTTAAGATATCAGCCACTGCAGCCTGTACAGACGCCACAGCCTCCCAATCAGCCTCCCTGCAAGCATAGTTGTGCAATTGTGTCAGTTCACTTGCTGCTTCTGGCTTGGTTACAAACCAGGGACTCCTACATTGAGGCAAGTTACACTTCTGACTTTTGGTACACTGAAAGCCCTCGTGCAAGAGCAGAATTACTACACACCTTCTCAAAACAGCATTGGACCGGCCTGCCTACGAGCCACAAGCAGGCGCCCAACAAAACATATCATTACTTTTCGTCAGATATGCCATAGCAAAAGTGCCATATGCCAATGCAACAAAACATAGTACTTAACCATACATACCGCGCTAGATCTGCTGCTCTGCTCCCTAATCACAGCATTCTATCACACTGAGATCTTCATTTTGACATCTCTGATCGAACGATTCAGGAGCGATCTATGGCACTGCTTAACTCTATGGTTTTCTGATGTGCCTTTATAGACCTTGGAAAGCCCAGTAGCACATAGAACCAAGCCCAAAAGGCCTTCAAACTCTGCTGGTTGGTCACACAGTCTCGCTTTTCAGCAATTCCTACACATCCTCCTTGCGTTATGTTCACCAGAGCTGCCTGTCATCTTCTCAGCAAACCCATCACCCCACACTCACCAATGATGGTGTGTCGGGTGACCCCCAGCCCTCAGCAGGAGCTTGCTCGAAAATGGCAGCCGCGCTGGCGCAGTGGGCTTCCTCCTGTTGTAGAACAACCACTCTGAAGGAGCCACCAGCTGCCTCTCCACCGCCCTCCCATCAGCACTGCTCAGAACCCTCACCACCTTGGGCAGTAAATGAGCCCTCTGCCTTGCATAAGCTTCCAAAGAGCACAAAGTTGCACTGTCGCAAGGATTTAGGACTGTAGTGGTAGTAGCCAGGGGGAGGGGGCGAGAGAGCGGTTGTAAGGAGCCCAAAATCCCATTGCTGCTGCTAAGGTATTGGTGGTCTTTTAGATGCTTCAGCTGCCACGGACTTACGCCCCACAGTGAGCCTGATGGCACTGATGCAACGGCATGGTCAAAGGTCTGCCCAATCACCTTTTTAAGTGCCACCTGCGAAGAAAAACAAGGAGCAGCGCAGCAACAGCAGCATATGTTGCTTTGCTGAAGTACTTGAGCTAAACTTGAGGGACATACTGAAGAGAAGCTGGGTTTCCGAGCATTTCGCACATACAGCCCTTCTCTGCTGAACCATATCACGTGAGCTGCGGTTGCCACAATACACTTGGCAAACAGAACAAGCAGATGGTGGATCGACCACACTTAAAGGTGAGACAACCATATGACGGGCCCTTACTCTCATTCTTGATGCCCACAAGACACCTCCGGTGATCGGCAACCATGAGCAGAGCTTCTCTAAGACTCCAACACACCATGGACGCATCAGCAACACCCAACTGAGCTGCTGTAGCACCAGTCCCTGCTGCTTCCCTGACAAAGCGCTCAGCCTGCAAACAGGACATGCAGGGGCCAATCACATTTTGCTTCTGTAATGTGGCAACTCCTGATGCCTTCCACCACGCCTTGCATGCCAACACAAAGTCATTTACACTTTGCTCCTCCTGGGCTACAGGATCCCTGTGCGTGAAACCCCTCCCAAACCCACCTCTGCTTGATAAGCTGCCGCCCTCCCCTTAACTCCAGCACCTGTGGCGGCTCTCTCCGCCCGATGCTGCACATGACGTTGCCATGACCCCTGAATAAGGCCCTGCGCCAGATGAGTCAACGCAGCTGCTTGATGCACAAGCTCCTCTGCCTGCTGTTGAAACTGCTGGTGGGGTTGAGCTGCTTGGCCCCTGCCCTCCTGCTCCTGTGGCTGCTGCTGCACCTGTTCCTGCAGCTGCTCCTCCTGCTGGTGCCTACCATGCTGCAGCGGCGGCTGTGGTGGGACCACACCCTCGCTTTGCTGCCGTCCTTGCTGCTCCTGCTGGTGCTGCTTTGCCTTCTGTTGTGCTTGAAGGACTTTGCTGTACACTCCATGTGCTACCTCAGGACAGCCATAAGCTTCCAGAACAGAAAGCTCATCTACATCCTCCAAACTAGCGCAGGCACTGATCTCCAGAGGGCCCCCACCACCACCACCACCATCACCACCATCACCAGCAGCTGCAGGATTACCAGCAGCAGCAGCTGCAGGATTGGCAGCAGTGGCGCTACCCTCACGCTCGGCCGGCGCTGCTACTGCTGCGCGCACAAGTCTTGCAGGAACATGCCCAGGCAGTGGCGGGAGTCCAACTGGAGGTGCATGTGTCTTTGAAGGTACCCCAGATGCTGACTGTACTTGCTTGTTAAGGGCGGCCATGTACTTCTTGATTGCAGCATTAACTTGAGCTTTGGTGATGGAAGGAAGCATGTCGGGGGAGCTGCCAGACTCGGCAACGAGGCGGGTACGTACCTACAGTGCAACAGAGGCACCAGACAAAAAAATCATCACTACGAAGCAATTGACACGTGCAATGTGGTTGTTTTCTCCAAGGAAAACACTGAGTCATGATGAGACAAAGTCTGCAGCAATCAACGCCGTCTCCAACAAACTACGGCAGAGAAAGTCCACACACCACATGACCACTCACAACAAGATGTACTCCAGATAGACACTGCTCCTGCCCACTGCCTGCAACAGAAACACTACAACCCCCTACAAAAGGACCAAAAAATGTCATCCATGCAGCCACCCCCTACAAGGTCACATCAACCCCCTCTCCCCCCCCCTCCCCCTCCCTCGCCCTCCCTCCCTCCCCCCTGCCCTCCCCTCTCCCTTCCCTCCATTCCCCCTCCCTGTCCCCTTCCCATCCCCAAGAAGAATTCACACAATCCCCACCCGATCAACATCAGTTGCTTAAGAGGATACACTCCTAAACCCAGGGGCATGTGGACAGGCCTGGCTCCTTAGTCTCCTTTTCCTCACCTGCCTCCCTGTGGTAGTGTTGAGGTCTGCAGTAGCTAATATGGCAGCTACCCTCTGTGCAAGCTGGCCATCTGGACCATCCCACCGCAGAGCACCACAGAAGTCACACCGGGTGATGTCTACTGAGTTGACGCAGCCGCAGAGCACTATCCTATGCAGCAGAGATGCAGCCACGTCAAAAACTTCGACATGTACGACGTTGCAGGCCTCATTAGCGGTACAACATGCATAGGCGCATCGGGAAATTAACTAGAATGCACAGGATGCACAGCCCCAACCAAACACCGGCGCCTCCACGCTTCAGATAGGGCAGCAAGAACCTTGCTGACATCATTTTGAAAGAGTCGCAGGGTTTTTCAGATATCAGGACAAACAGGACATATATTCATGCACAAGCTATGCAGTCAGGGCTATTTCTAAGCCATGCAAAGGTGCTCAGCATTTCCCCACTGATGCCATGCCACAGAACAGTGGCACGCCATGGCCCAGAAAGACTAATCCGATTGAGTTAAGGTATATTGCCTGCACTGCTGGACTCTCTGGATAAAGGCTCTGCTGCACTCTGGATTTACAACAGCTGTGCTTACTCGTTGGTCTCCTCGTCTCTTATCTTGTTTGGGCACCACCACTCGCTCTTGTCGTTCCCAGCATCCTCCATCTCAAAACCATTTGCTGCTGTAGCAGCAGCCGCAGGACCCACCTCCTACATGACAAGAGAAATTCATCAGAAACCAAACGATGTCACCGCGATCAGGGGAACCGTAGTTCTGATGACACAGTCGGCTACCATCTTTCCCCACACCAGCTTGTGAGGAACAGGAACAGGAAGAATCAAGTGTGTGACCCTCTGCCAATGAAACATCCCAGTGTCTGTACACCATAAGCAGGCCATGCCTCGCCAAATTTGCCCTGTTGAAAACAGCTCAAAATAAACAGCACCTGCTTGGAACCTTGACTGCAAGGAAAGTCATCGGAGGCATCAACTAACTCGCTGTTGTGAGCTATACTACCATAAACAGGTTGTAGGTAGGTGCACTTACAGCACGTTTTTGGCGCTTGTGTGCATGGCGGGACCATAAGTCACTCCTGCTACTGGTGGAAATGTCAGCAGCAGTTGCATTGCTGCGTAAGTGGACTTGGCTTAGCAGCTTTGCCTTTGCGGCTGCTCGTTGGTTGGCAGGGAGTCTGGAGGGCCATGGCCGGCACAGCTGGGTACACCTGTTAAGTAAGGAGCATGGGGAAGGAAATGAACATGCTTTGCAGCAAGAGAGAAAGTGCCGTCAATATATGTGCTACTGCTGTCTGCCTACTCCCTGGCCATTTGGCTGGCCATATGGAGGACAGCAGAATGCCTGCATAAGAAGCTCCCATATTATTGCTGTGGCTACCGGTATTCACATGGTTCTGCTTGCTGCAATGCTGAGAGCACCTGCTGGTCTTGTCAGTAGTGCAGCATGATTAGCCAGCTGCCTCAGTGCCATCACTGCATGTACGAAAACACACACATCTTCATCCTGTCCACTAGAGAGTTTCCCTGAGTAATAAGCAATCAAGCAACTGCCTCTTTCTCATCTACTAGGGAGGGTTGCGCACACCATGTGCTGCTGCTGCTGCCACTGTGGATAGCAGTTCCCACATGGCCCAAGCTGCAGGCCTTTTGCTTTGCAACAGATGTCCCGTGAATCATTGACTCATCCAGCCATGAGCAGCGGCTGGTGAGTAAGCAGTGAGGGTTGTGATCTCTGGCACAAGAGAACCTGCTGGAAGCAGGGGCAGCCTGCAACTCCTGGAATGGGAGCCAGGAGAGCAGCTGCTGTGCCAACAGTTTCTAACGCTTCCTGATATACGTATGAAGCAAGATAATCAATTCATTGTACTGTTCTGGTTGATTGTTTTTGAACGGCCGTTAGCGTACCTCTGCTCTGGTCCATCAATCAGTCCAGCCACGCTGCGAGTGACCACCCTGACGGATGAAGCAACCATTGAGTAAACCATCCGCAAGGGAGCTAGCATCCGATGGTTGAAGGCGATCTGCCCAGTCGCAAAAGATAACGCAGCGCTGACCTTGCATCCCACAGCTCCGACCAGGTCACCCTTGCTGCTGCTTCTGTTTCATGCTCTTCCGGCTGTTCCCTATCCACAGGTCCACTATCCCCATGTCTTTGTTGGGCTCTCGTAAGAGCGCTGCCTGGACCAAGCAGGTGCGCCGCGCTAACATGTCCTGCCTGCAATGGCACGTCCATGGTGCACAACAGCGTTCATCCTTCTTACACATCAAGCCGGGTTATTCAGGTCAAACGGCGAGCATGGGGCGGGTACTGCTCGAAGGCAACAGAACAGATCGGTGACGGCGTGCGCAATGGGAGGGCGCAACAAAGGGGGAATTGATTGCTTTTGTTTTGTAGCCACCGCTACTCTCCTCCAATACGTCTAAGCTGCAGAGTGCACAACAGAGCACTAATGCAGTTGCGAGCGAAGACAAACCAGACGGACAGTCACTGCCGCATCGGTGCCAAGCAGTACAGTGAGTGCAGCAGCAGCAGTCAAGCAACAAGCAGCCAATAAGAAGCAGTTCACCAGTAGCCACCTTAACCTTTCAGTAGTCTGGCAACCGTTGCTGCCATGCGAAGTTCCGATACAGCGGCCGAAATGCACATGTGGCTACACCTCAGTAAACCCGACATATCAGTGGCAATTCGGAGTTGTGGGGGGGTTGCTTGCGCCCGCTCGATCCGTTCTGGTCACCAGCCTGCGTATGTTAGACCTATTTGCGCTCGGTGCTGTTGGTGGCATATGCTGGACAGTGTCTAAGCAACTCTGGAATTCACTGGGCCAGCACCTCCCTCGACGTGCATCTAGAAGCCCACGAGCTCCACCCGAACCAAGAGAAGAAGCTCAAGAGGCTGTTGCAGTGGCGGAGGCCGCAGACCAGCCCCAACTGCACCCCCGCTCAAGGCGAACATCAGCAGTAGCATGCGCTGGAGTGGCAGCAGCTGCAGCACTAGCAGCAGGGCTCCTCTGGCAACGCAGGAGGAGAGGCAAGAGGAGAAAGGGCCTACCAGACAGGTGAGATGGCCTTTCTCACGGAGCCTCCATGTGACCTATTGCACCCAGGTTGGTGGTTCAAGACCAGCAGAAATGGCAGAAGCTGCTGTAGAATGCAAAGTTAACTTGTGAAGGACTGCAAGCAGCTTTATTGGCATGTTTTATTTGGATAGAAGCAGTTGCATCAGCTGCTTCCTGCATGCCATGCGACGGCAGATACATGTACCAGTCTCTGGTCCAGCAGCTTGCACCCAGGAGCTTTTTCAAATGTGCCTCGAGGTAATGGAGGCCTGTGGGACTTTTGGTTATGGCATACGGTATCCTGAAAAGAAATAAAAACAGGAAATGTAGTAATAAGAGAAAGACGAAGCAGCATCGACCGCTGCCACTGAGTGATGCGAATCATGGCTTTTTTTGGAGATAAGGAGACGGCACCACCACCAGAACAGCGGTATCGCCCACGACCCGTGAGGGCAGGCATTCCAGGCCTGTTGGATGTGAATCATGCTTCATAAGCAGTCTGCAATGCCTCATCTTGTGGCCTCCATTTTGCAGCTGCAATTGTGCTTCTATTTTGCAGCTGAGGTGTGGTCTGCATTGGTGTGACCTGCAGGTCTATGGACAGTTCCGGGCGCATGCCCTTGCAACATCTAATACGCTTTAAGGAGCGACAATGGTTTCTTGAAGAGATAGAGGTGAGCTGCATAGACAACACAGCGACGGGCAGTTGTGGCAGCACAAGTGCAGCAGCTTGGTTGTCATACGCTCTAAGGTTGTGTTTGACCTACTGGATGACGAGCAGGGAAAGCGCGATGGGGATTGGAATTGGGGCACAATCTGGCTATGGGATCTTGAAGGCAACGATGGCAGTAGGTTTGCAGTGCAGCTTGTGCTGCAAGTAAGGTTTTCAATAGCAGATTGCAACTTTGGAGCTGTACATGGCCTTATCTGCATTCTGGGCTATAGATAGGCTGGTTTCTACAATTTAGTAAAAAGATATAGATAGGCTGGTTGCTTTTGATGCCAACAGGTTTCCGGAAGTCTTCTCTCGTCGCACCTCCTATTCTTCGTAAGATGGCGAGTTGGTGGGGTGGTTGCTCAAAGTGAAGGGTTCAAAGGGTGCAAATTCTGCTTATTGCAGCTTCAGACCCTGGCCATGCTGAGGATTGCTTCCGGTTATTTGGTAATGCTTGTTTATATCTTTGGTTGCACTCGCCATGGCTCATTCTTCGGACTGATCTCAAAGCCCGGTCCGCTTCTCCAGGGACTGCAGCTCACTGATGCGGTGCATATTTCTATCTCAAACATGCCTCTCAATGCTTGGGTCCTGCTTGGGTCTTGCACGGCCCAGAAGGCTGTGCAGTGGTCTCTCATATCAAAGATGCCTCTGAATACTTAGTGTTTCCACCCTGTGCAGCACTCACGTGATGGCGACCCCAATGCCATGCTGCGGCTGGCCAAGATGTACCTGCATGGACAGGGCTGTCAACGGAACATCGCCATGGCGCAAGAATGGGTCAGGAAAGCAAGGTGGGTGACCAGCATGATCACTCCAGTCACTCTGAGGGGAGTGAAGTGAAGCGTCGAAGCAAGTGATTGGACAATCCCCCTTGGCGGATCCTCCTCCAAACCTCCTTGGCATTCAAGACCGAGCAAGAATTACATTTACTTCCTTTGGTCACTCCATTTTAGGAAGAGTGCTGGATGGAAAAGAGGGTGGATGCAGCAGCAGAATCCCAGCAATCCACTGGAGAAAGACACCACTGAAAATGTCACAGAATGTGTGATGTCATACTGTCCTGAAGTTTGCTCGAGTATATTAGGCCCGCTCAACAATCCTTTGGTTATACTGTACACACTTGATCTTCTTTGGGGTTTAATTCCCAGAGCAAGACCGTGGGCACACCTAAAGCCATAACGGGATAGTGGATGGTGCTCATCTGCCATTTGGAGGCACTGTGTAACTCCCAGACAGGTCCCAATTATGTTTGCTGCTGCCCGGCTTGGAATGTTGACGGTGCCCCTCAGGTGGCATCTAGTCCCCAAGGCTCACTGGCCTGCCCAAGGGCAGTAAGTATCGCACAAAGATACCCCGCTCGCCACACTAACAAGCGGGTTCAAGTATTGTGGGGGTTGCTGCATGGCCGGGGCGCTGTGCAGTGTTCTCTCTTAACAAACAAGTATGCCGCCGAGAGACCGCTTGCAGTCGGGTGCCGCAGCTCGGGTGCTGCACGGCCCGGAGGGCTGTGCAGTGGTCTTTCTTATCCGTATTGCAAGTGCTTAGCGGCATGTATCCCTGAGTAACAAAACTACAGCTGCGTTAGAATGCTACACTGGTTGCAAGCTGAATGCTGTGCAGGGGTTATAAGTAGGTTTTGGAGTTACTCTAATACCTACTTATAACCCCTGATGCTGTGCAGGCTGTATCAGTGGCTGAGTGGATGTTTTGCTCTCCTGCTCTTGCTGGGACAGGTACATGGGTGTGGGTGCAAGCCTGGATGAGTTGTATGCCACAGACGACCCAGAGCCGAAGAGGAAGTTGCGACTTCTCATGACAGCAGAGGAGCAGCGGAAGGCAGTACGCCGGCAGAGTAGTGTTTACAAGGCAGGCGGTGAGACTTAGGCCCGTGTGTGGAGGTTGGGGGGTGTAGGTTCCATTGAGAAAGGTAGGTAGGAATACTCTGGAGGGCAGTTGCATAGATGGGTGTAAACATGTGCTGTTGGGTGGGATTGTATGGGCTTTGCTAATTCTGATGCACCTGAGTTGAAGAGCCCGGGGAGTTTAGGTAGCCGATGTGTTGCATGCAAATTACCAATGCAGTACGGCCACACCGGCCCGTTATATCGGGAGGTGCATGGTAGTAAATACACGCAGGCTGTGTTGGTAGCTTTGCTTAAGCCTCTTTACTGCATGCTGTAAATGCACTTTGAATGTTGAGGAACGTACTGCGTACAGGCAGCTCTTTGAACAGTGGTGCCATTTGTACTGCTGCTGCAAGTTGCTCAGAATCCTGTTTCTGTCACAAGGCGGAGTATGTAGTTGAAGGGTCACCGGTAGCATGCCACCGCCTGCAAGCATGTTCTCTGAAATGGGAAGCTACCTCAATGTGCGTGGTTGCCCTGCCTGTGGTACTGCCGGTCCCAAATCGGCAGCAGTACTAGTGACCAGGAGGCACCATTTGTATCATGTAATAACTTAGAAGGTTGTATGTCAGTAAGAGATTGTACAGTACAGCTGCCTGTCCCGCAAAATGGGAAACTTCGTACTTTAGTTGCCAAAACAGCCAGATCTCCCTCAGTGGATGCCTGAAGGCTTCTGCTCCAAGTTTGTAGAAAATTAAAATGTCGCAGCAACCTCCACTTTCAGTCATAATACGTCCCGGCAGTGAATGCGACGACGCTTACGTCACCGAATGCTGGGGCAAGTTCTGGAAGGAGATCTCTAACAGGGATGACTGTTTGCTTGGCGACTGGGACCCCAGAACGAGGACGTTCACCGATCAAGCGCGCAAAGAAGCAGGCTTCTGTAGCTTTGTGGCTGAAACTACTACGGGCTCCCTTGTCGGTTGTGCTTGCTGTCAGCTCTTCCGTGGCTTGTACCCTCTCGTCATGCTCCCGGAGCTTCGGCAGTTTGGATACATCTGGGGCGTGTTCGTAGAGGCAGACTACCGGGTCAACGGTCTTGGCAAGCAGCTGGTAGAAGCTTGCATAGAGCACCTACGCAAGCTGGGTTGCACCCGGGTAATCCTGCATGCTGCACCCCTTGCTGAACCTCTGTACAAAAGGCTGGGTTTTGTGCCAAATAACGAGATGAAGCTGGATTTGGTGCCAACGACTCACGTTGCTGGGGGAGCAATGCGAGCAGCAGCAGTTGCTGAAGATATCAGCAACAGTTGAGGACGGAGTTGCAGCTACCACCTGTGGTGGAGCGGCAGACTAGATGGGCTGTTGCAATATCTTTCATGCCCTAAGCCATCAGACAGGGATGTTGGCTTGAGGGTACGGGTATCTTGATCAATAATTCCCATGGTCAATTAGGTTCTGGTTGCTTTATAAAGGTGTGTAACCAGCAGGTTACGAAGCACATACCTCACAGATGCCTCCTCTACTCACTCCCTTTGGCTGAGCAGCTGAATATTTTAGCATATAAAAAGCTTGTTTGGAGCGTGCTGTTGTCAGCATGTGCACCGGGGGATGCCAGGATTCCTTTGTCTTTGTAATTGTGTTTGTTTTGCTCAATGTGCTCACGCGCTGAACTGAAAGGTGATGATTCCAGAGAAGGCAACATTCTTCGCACTTATCCTAGACTTGGAGGGAAACAGTGGGCCATGTATTTGCGGTGTGTTACGGAGGCAATTCACTTAATGGATCTTCTTTATGAGGTGAATAATGTCCATGCCATTGCTTTTGAACTCCTTGTAGTTATGTCATGGGAGCTGTGACCTGCTTGTGATGCAAGCAAGCGGATGAGATAGACCATTACTGCAAGCAAGTATGGAGTGTTGTTCAGATCCTTGAGTGCATGTGCAGGAGTGGGGGGCGTTCTGGCATACTGTCCTTGCGGCAGGTTGCTGCCAAGCTGCGCTGCTTCTATCTCAACATCTTCTTCAGAGCGGGTTTGGTTTTTGCTCTTGCGTTATAGATGTGTTTTGTGCTGGACATCATGCACTAGTATGCTCTGGGCAGATGCTTGCTCCGTGTACATATATGCAGTGCACTGCCTGCTCTTCATCAATGATCTGCTTCTTCTTCCGGCACATCTCCTGCTTGTCTGCACGTGTTTATTTGGTGTCAAATAATGGGGTGGATACACTTTAGGACTGGGTGTGCGGAGGAACTAGAGAGGGACAATGCTGAGTTTCTGATCGATAGGTCAAGGCCAGGACAGGGCTTGACTCCTGTTTTCTGCCTTTCTATGTGCTTGCATGAGTGAGACGAAAGGTATGCGCCTTGACAGCTGCAAAGGGGGTGTTCCCTTCCATCTCCCTACTTGATTATGGGCGACCTCTATATGTCCCTTCATGTCGGCAAAAGCTTGTCTTGGTCCAGCTAGCTATCTAGCTTATCCGCAGTATCGTGATGGACTTTTTGAGGTGTATGCAACACAGTTATTACGCATTCACATGTCTGACCATGTGGACGTGCTCAATTCTTTGTTGCAACTGCCTGAATGGGCTCACGTGGCGGCGTCAGCTAGCAGACACAACCAGATCAATGAAGGGGGCAGAGCCTCTAATATTAAAACACGCTGTTGGCCAGGGTGGATAGCAGGTCTACCAGCGGGTGTGTCAAAAGCCCTGCTGTGAGAACTGAGAGACAGAGAGAGAGAGAGAGAGAGAGAGAGAGAGAGAACTACGCAGAGAAGGGGGGAACTTCTTGCATATGTTAAGGGAGAACTGAATATGCAAACAATGATATGCATGCGTGGTTCTTTCTGTTGTTGAATCACTAACACGATGTATTAAGTTAGAACAGAGAGTGACATTACATACTTTCTGGTGGCTTATAAGTCTGTTGAAGTGACTGGTTGAAGGGTACATGTTTGGATAACTGATAAACTGTCGAAGTGTGTGCAAAAGGTGACTCAAGGGAAGTGATGAACATTAGCTCCGATGTGTCAGAGTGAGACGCATGGCCAAGACGCATGGTGATACCCCTTACTGGCATTTGCATCAGCCAGGTGATGCAGTGCGCGGATGAACTCCCATCTAAAGAACCAGTCTGTACAGCCGTTTTTGTTCTCATGACATTAATTTAGGACCTATATGGGTCTAGAGCTGATACTTCAGTAGGTAAGACGATCCTGGGAGCCCCGCTGGGAGCCGGTGCAGAGCCGGGCCGTGTGGCATTATGCCGGCGTGATCACGGGAAGCGTCAAACGGGCATGTATTACGGCCATAGTACTTAAAGTACATCTTGAAAGGTTTAAAACCGGATCACACGTCCGCAAGGCCCCGTATGATCTGTCTGATGTCTACTTGGGGTCGCTGTATTCCGAGTATGACGGAACATGCATGCTCACCCAACCACGTTGGTCGGAACCCTTTTTTCAACCAAGGACATTCCCGCACACTGAAAATTGCATAAAGGCTAAGGAATAGCCCACTTAGCAAATTCAGGGCGCTGTTCTGATATGAATCCAGCACGCTGCCCTCTTTAAAAGCCACTAACTAGCAGGGCCCCATGGGAGGCCCTGAGTGGGACATCGGTGAGGGAATTGCTGCATCAAGATCAGGATCGTGCAGAAAGCCCGACCACTTGCAAAGTACATAAACGTCTTCACAACCTAAAACGTGATCCCACTCACAAATCGACAAAATGCACCCTAACCCCAACTAGTCTGGTTCCCCTGTGCAGTATGCCTATGCCTAATGCCTAACAAACTTTGCAGAAAATATGCCCGCTTTCCTGTACAATTTAACTGTTACAGAACACCCCAGATAAACCCTCTACAACAGCAGATGGTCCTACCCTAGCATGTAGCCTGAACCCAGAGCAGTCGACATGCTCCCCTCTGTCATGCCACAGAGACGCTGATCAGTACCCCCAAACGCCACAGACACTGCCCCCTTGCCTTGCCCTGCTGCTATCTCTGCTGTGCTTAGTTTTTCCCCTGCTCCTGCAGATGTCACAAAGAACATAGCAAGCACAGGTCCTGATCCATACCCTGGCCACATTGCTGAAAGTCAGCCTGCTGACCCTGCTGGCCACAATGCTGACAAGTCAGCATGAGCCGTTGAAGTGATGTTGCCAGTGTGAAGGCCACTCAGGACCATCGCCACAGCTGCCACTTCCTGGAGCAGCACAATGCTGCATTAATTGTGCATCATCCTGCCCATGCCTGCCCAGAGGTTCATCAAGGTCAACTTCCTACTGCTGCTGCTGTTGTTGTGTTGCTGCTTCTGCTGCTGCAGCTTGCATGGCCTTGCAGCGCAGCTTGTGGCCCTTCCAATGTGCCCTCTGGCAGTCTTGGCTGCAGTACCTTCTCTGCCTGCAGCCACTGCAGTTTAGCAGCTTGCACTGCTCCTCCCAGTCTCGCTGCCACCTGAGCAGCAATCGACATTTGTTATTCTTAATAATTTCTAATATGCCATAGCAGAAGTGCCATTGGCCCTGCACCTCAAAAATAGCGAAGTGAAAGTGTAAAACAACGCACAGGATGTCTCCAACATGTAGCCAGATATGAATGATGACATATGCCTGGAAGATTGACAAGAAAGATTGATTGGTCTAGCAGCTTTCATGCGAGGCTACATACACCCCAAGGAACAGAGGAGTACAAAATGGGCCTATGACACTTTTGCTATGGCAGATCATCAATTACCCAGCACAGGAAAGGCACTGTGTCTAAAAGAGCCTACAGGACAGCTGGCAAAGGGTTGCAGCTTGCATACAATGTCATGAATCCCTATTCTGCAGCTGCCTGCTATTCCCAGCCAGTGACATTGTCTGGTTGAATTTGGCATTTGCCGGACACATCGGCATGCATGCGGTGCCACAATTTACCACAAAGGTGGCAAAGCCACTAGCAGTGATGCAAGGCCTCATGCTGGCTCATGCTCTTCCCTTCAATCCCCTGCTTGATTCTCCCAAGCAGCATGTGCCTATCCCTCAGAGTGTTCACTTCACAAGCATCTTGGCTGCCACCTACTTAAGGTTAAGTAATATCTGCTTGATAAGCTTCCTGTACAAAATTGCACTGCACAATCTTTCAAAAAGAAAGCAATTGAACCGTACTGCAGCTACACCCCCAAATATGAAAGCAAGCACTAGGTACCTACTGTAATCACTATACTAGTTTATTTGTATGCACTTATGTGGGTGCTCAGGCACCACCCATACAGGGGCACTCAGTTGGTCGAGGAACAGCAGCCTCACCTCAGCATGGGAAAGTAGTTGTGACGCCCACATGCATCACACAAGGCCACTTCGCGCCTACTGGCAGTTGGATAGTCAAAGTCCACCTTGATGGGCCTGCTAGACCCTGTACCCTGCTGCCCACTCGCGTGAGCTTGCTGTTCAGCTGCTACACACTGCTTCAAACCCAGGATCAGTGCCCGCATGGCGGTAGGGTTTACAGGGGTCTCTGCATCTATCCACCTGGGGACTACAAAGCATGCTGGCTCCCGCTCAAACATCATCAACTCCTCTAGCTCTTTCATGAGCTGTTCTGGGACAGCTGCAATGCCTGTGAGGAACACTATGCTGCGGAAGGCGGTCATGCGGATCTTGGGGTGGGGTGCTAGGTGGTACTTGCGCAGACGTGGGACCATCAACTTGCGTAATGATGCCATGGGCTCCTTCTGCAAGCTGGAAGTGTCACTGGGGGAGCTGCAGTGGGCTGCCATAACTGCCCCAACGATAGTAGAGACGTATTCCAGAGCATTGCCACCTAAGTTGTTTGCCTCCTCATGTGGGAGGGGGCGAGTGCTGCCAGCTGTGCCTTGCTGCTGCTGGTTTCTGCTGCTGCTGGGGGCCGTATTGCTCCCTGTGCTGGCACTGCTGCTGCTGGTGGTGGCTGAGGCTGCGCTGGCAGGTGCAGCGTTTCCGACGTACTCGTCAAGGTAGTCAAGGACGTCGAGGATCTGTGTGGCTTCGACAATATCCGCAATGCTGCCGGACTTAATGACCGGGTGTGTCGAGAGCACTTTAGCCAAGATGATTTGGCTTCTGTGTTTCGCTTGGGCCACCTCTGCGCTTTCCTCGGAGTCGCTTGTGCTCTTTGCAACAACAAGGGCACTAGCTGCCAGCTTGTGCTTAAGGTCTTGCACTGCAGCGGCCATGCTTAATACAGCTGCTCGCTGGAAGATGACGATAGCTTGGAGCCCAAAAGTGTGGCCCTTGCGGTAGTGCAAGCAAGCCAACGAAGACTGAACGTACTGGCCGTGACGTCGTATACGGGGGAGTACCATAGTCCGCCGGCTATATGGGCATTGGGCATTGGCCATTTTACTTCGTGTTACTGTGACTCCGGCACCTGAGGCAGTACATGGGCAGTGTGATGGCAGTACAAGGGCCCAGGTGCCCATTTGACTTCAAGTCCCCACGTTTTTCGATAAGTTCCCTTAAGTATACACAGGCTGACTGAAACTGTGCATGCCCTAGTTGATTTGTGCCCACTCCATCCACTGCCGCAGCGGCCAGCCCAGCACTTGAAACTGCTCAATGTGAGTGCAATCACAGCTACTAAAAGCACATATAATAGCAATTCGAGCACTAATTTTTGGCCTACCTCGCCATTGCGGCAGACGTGTCAGTTGAAGCCTCTTGCAAGTTCTCAGTTCCTTTTGCAGATTGCAAGGTTTCCATAAAAAACACCGACAGTTGGTAGGTCATTAACATGCAGGTAGTTCATTTACACCCCATGCGCTCGAACTCCACACCTTGTCAAGCTTCCAGCAGCATGGACATCCTCATTGTGCATACACGACCCCCTCAACCCCGCATCCTCACCTGCTACAGGCAAGGGCTTCAGCTGTATCCCCCACAGCAGCGCATGCCGCAGGCGCACCAGCTCGCTGCAGCTCCCCAGGGCAAGGCCCACATGCCTGCTGGTTTCCGCACTGAGCTGCAACCGCAACAGCTGCAGCTCCTGCAGCTCCTGCAGCTGCGGCAGCCTGCTGAGTGCCAAGGCAAAGGAGGTGGCTAAGGGAGGCATGAGGAAACAGTCTGCAGGGAAGGTCAGGCGACTGAGGCCGCTGAGGTGGTTCAGGGGGAGAGCCTGTGCTGGGCCCCAGGCAGATGCTATCACAAGAGACCTGCAGAGCAAGCATGCAAACAGCAAGGTTGGCCAATGCGTCATCTAATTCTGAAGTGCTTAGAGATCAGGTCCAGTGTTGTAGGCCCATGCTCATTCCCTGCAGCTGTTGGGTGACAGAGGCACTGTGACCAACACATATACCGGTATGATAGGAACCTTATACAGAGAGCTGCAAAGAGTGAAGGCAATAGCAGCACAGCGTGCGCATCTACTGGCTGCTCTAAGGCACCTGCACTGGCCGCTCCTGGCTGCCATTCCACTTCCTCGGAGATTGGGTACAGGTAATCAAAGCAGGGTAGATGACCCTTCCTGTGCATCTGTAATCATAGTAGATGCAACCATAGTAAACAGTAAATATTGCCTTTGGCCATCGAATGCACATCTTTAAGTCTGTGAACACCCACAACTGTTACATCGCCAGGACAACATTGGATAACTGGAAGCGCAGGTAGTGGTCTGCCCAAACCCCCTGTAAAGCCCTGCTGCATCTGCAACATAACCTCTTGCTGATCTAAACTCAATATCCTGTCGTGCACTGGGCCACCAATGCCATACTCGCCACAGAGTCTCATGTTCTTCTGTGCACATACCTGAGCTGCAGGTCCTTAAGAGCTGGGTAAAGCGGTCAAATGCTTGATGTTCACCAGTGACTGGAGCACGAACAGAGATTCCATAGTACCTATTGAGCTCCAGAACCCTTCTAAGCTACCTACCTGCCTTGCTGTGTGGCCGGGGAAAGCCACCTTGAGGTTTTAAGGACGACTCTAATCAGACAACAAAGTCGTCAACCCAGGCAACCCAGATCAGGACCACTTGGTTGCATGCATATCATCTGCCTACATCTCAAGACTGTCTGTGTACGTTTCTCTGTAACTAATCATGACCTCATATGTCCTGGTACCAATAGGAACTCATAGCACGACACTATCAGCAGCACTCAGATGAGACCTAGCAGCTTGCCTGAGCAGCAAGCACAGTGGTCCCCTTACTGCATTCCTCGCCACACCAACTAGCATTAAAAACAGGCAGAAACTGCCCTGCTTATTTGCTGGCACACCTATCAGCAGATCAGCCAAAACTCTCAAGCAAAGATCAGCAAGAAATCTCAAGCTGGATTCCACTATACACACCTGGATTGACCAGAACAATCGGGGTGCCCAGATCAGTTCAGTGCTCCCACACTCCGTGGCGCAGAACGAATCCAAAAAGGGGGTGTGTATGAGTCTGAAGCCAAAAGAGTATAGGGGCAACAGTGTACCGGTAATTGGTTACCCTGCTGATGACACGTATACACCCTCTGAGGTATTGAACCCCTTTGCTCCAAATAATGGATAATCCATATTGCCAATTGAAGGAATGAGGCAATCTGTTGCACACATCTAAATGCCTTAAATGGCTGTTGACAAGTTCCAAATTTTTTGACTGGGACACATGGATGCAGACCACCCTGTGCCACACAGTACAAGTTAGTTCGTCTATGCCATGTAGAAAGGCCATATTGCAAGCCTAGCTTCAGAATTGTAAGTAGCATGGACATTACCCCGCAGCAGGCAGCCCCAGTGCCACATAAACACGGGACAGCCATTCAGGTCATTGAAGCAGAGAGGCAGCAGTCACCTGTAGGCCATCAAAGGAAACATGAGGAAACCTAGGTCCATCGCCGCAATCCCAGAAGCATCTCTATGGACAGGTGATAGACTGAAAACTTTGCACTCAGCAGCAGCAAGTATCTAGATCCAGTAACCAGCACTACTTTCTGACAGTCAATAGGGCAGGGTTACAATTGCGGTGAGATTAGTGAGAATCCTAAACCCTGCACGGATCGCCGCGGTCGGCGGGGCAGCGGTAGTCAATACCCTAGCGAACCCTATGCCCTATTCCACGGTTGCGGAGTTGGGCGAATTGAACTGAATTGTAACCAGGGCAGAGGTCACCATGGCAATTTGCAGCTGTGCCTGCCTTGATTGGCTTCCTATTATCATGTTCCTACTTGCTTTGGTGCATAGTTTATGGGCAAGGCCACATGCTTCCCCGGATTGCCCCCCTTGCGATATGCACATGGTGTGATCGGCTGGACTGCGTCCTTTTCAGAAAGGCGTCCGTTGCATTTCTCCCCAACATGCACGTGCTGAACACACTCTGAGCTATTGTGAACACTAGCAATCCTGGACTGAAGGTAGCCTGCTTGCAACCTGGAGCTGGAACAACCGCTGGGGTCTTAGGCCTTCATCGCCATCCTCCAACCGCTGGACTGGTGCAGGCTGAGGTGCCGGTCTGCCATGCTGTAAGTTTGCCTTAGTGGGTAGAACAAAATGCTTTGGGAGCCATCTTGCCTAGGCCTCTGAATAGGCAGCCCGCCAAGGGTAACTACCTCGTCACCAGCGCAAATGTAACCCTGCCCTATTGAAGGTTTTCTTGCTGGCTCTCCTGGCGTGCATGCGCATCGATACAGAGATCTGTTTCTACCATCATAGACTGCTTACTGGCTACTGCAGCCCGCACCTGTTTGCCTCCTGTCTTTGTCTCCTGATGGTGCAGTTGCCGATGTGCTTGCCCTTGCTCTATGTTCCTGCATGGAGACAGCAGCAGAAAGACTTTTCAATGAATGTACGGATAGTCTGCTATCGTGTCTAAATTTACTCTAGAGCACTGTCCTCACAATGCACGCTTTGGCTGGAGGCGACGTTTCATGGCTAAGCTACCTTGTGCTGGTCTGAAGACATTTGCATTACCAAGAGGACGCAGGCATGCAAGCAGTGTTTATGGCATGAGCTGGATGTTTATGCAGCTGTGGTTCTCTTCTTCTTGTAGGAGCAGCCCTACGACTGATAACACAGCTGTGGAAGCGCTGAGAAACCTACTTTAAGGAGCGCCTACGTCCAGCCAGCAGCTCGAGACAGTTGCACTTCACAGGTACGCTATCTGGGTAGTGTGCGCGCCGATGGCATGCAGCATTATACAGCAGGGATGGGGTGAATCTTTTTGCTGTCCTGGTAGCTGGCAGCCGAGTCCGATGGCGAAGCCGAGGTTACGCCGAGCAGCAGTAAGAAGCAGCCCAATAGACCCGGCAAGCACGTGCAATAGTTGCATTTGCAACTGTGATATATTACAGCGTAACACTGGGACCAACAGTGCAGTCCCTCGTGCAGCTCGAAGTGCAGTACCCTACAGAAGTACTAGCAGTACACTCCCCTTTGGCTGTAGCAGTTGCATACCTTGAGCCTGCAGATACATCACAACCTCACGATGCATTGCCATATTAGGTTGACAGGTCACATGCAATATGTCCTGGCCACATAGCAGCACTTCTGCACACCCCCATTTTTGCCTCCTTCGCATCACCTATCCCCATGCATGGGCCAATCCCCACCACTGCCCCTGTGGTACAATCCATCTGGACCCACTGCCATCCTATCCTCATCTGTCATCACTACAAAATAAGTAACAGGGCAGGTCAATCCATCCTGCTGTATCTTCTCTTGCTTGATGTCACGAAAGAAGCATGTCTCCACCAAGGATTGTGCTGCAGCTGGAGTTAGGTTCTGGAGCCCTGTTGTTGCATACAGCTCCTTAGTCACAATGGGCTTGAGCTGGGCAAACACATGCTCAATCACTTTGTGGCAGTCAGGCATGTACTTGCCCAGAGGCACCTTCTCCCCATGTTGCATCCCTAGCTGCCGCACCGAGGCAGTCTCTTGGATCCTGTTGTTATCATATGAGAACCTAGCTGGAAGCCCCCGAGCAGCCATGGCTGCCCTAGCCATGGGCATGAGCTTGCGCATGATCTCAATGAATTCTTGCCTGGTGGTCCTCTTTGCAGGATCTCTGAGCCCAGATGCTACAGTCTGCATGCAAGCGAGAAGATGGCACCCTGGTTAGATTGGAAAGCCAGCTCTGGAGGGAACCCAGGATTTAAATCCTGGACTGGTACTCCATGGTTTGCAGCCAGTCTACAAAGGCAAACTTTTAGCAGCAAATGCAGAGGGAGTACAACTGTTTTTCAAAGCAGCTGATTGTGCCCATGGCACGCAGCACCTTCACTTGAGAACACCTAATGGAGTGAGGAGAAGGGAACAACTAAGATGCCTGCTCTGTCCTGGTTATGTATCAACTAGGGTGCAGTATGAGACTGAGAGGCAGGTCATTGAGCTTGTCAGGCAGGCAAGGGATGGGCACAAACTGCTGCAAGGGGTCGTGTGTCAATGGGCCCCACCGTGGTGGACTGGGAGGGTGGATTTTTACCATTACCCTACTGAGACTATCATCCAAGTGGATGGCCCACCTCACTTTGAGGGCCATAGGAAGCAGCAACCCTGCAAACTGCTACTGAATGACTTGGATTGTTGCTGCAATGTTTGGGAGCAGCATGGTCGGATTCTCCGCATACATTACCTAGACATAGAGGAATCTGCTGACCTTGTGCATAAAGCAGTAGCTAAAGAGGGGGCCTTTATTGCATTAAGCCCTGCATTTGCTGATGTTAGTTGGGTGCAGGATGGAAATGTTTGGTCATACAAGTCTCAGCTAGGCAGGCTATTGAAGTCCCCAGCTGCTGTCGACACCGACGGCATGTCTTGGTTCTCCCCACTCACCTTGTAAACCTTGTCGGAGGGTTCAATGTGTCGCCTCTGTATGGCAGTGGTACCAGTAGTGAACTCCAAGAAGAATGGGCCTAGCAGCATGTTGACAGCACATAGTGCTCTGACCACGATTTTCTCATTCTTTTTGACACTTGTCTTGAACAGTGGGCTGTGAATGACATGGTCCACCTCTGTATCGTGAGCATCACAGTATACCTTGATGCTGTGGTGTTTGTAGTGGGGGCAGAACCAGATAGTTACTTCATCTATCCAGAAGATTGACTGCAGGAAGTTTTCTGTGTGGAGCCACAACTGGTAGAGGTCATAGGCAACAGACTTCCGTGCTGCTTTCTGCTCTGCTGTTAATTCCATTTTGATGTCCAGTCGGCGTCGTGTGAGGTTGGGGTCCACCTCATACATTCTGCGTAGGAGGTTCTTTGGAGAGACGTGGTAATGGTCGCATACATAGGCTAGGTATGGGTCCTTGACACATGCCTGGTCAATGGAAGTGTACCAATGGTGGATATTTTGTTGCTGCCCGCCCTCAGTGATGTTGGACTGGGGTGCACTGTAGCCCTTCTTGAATGCCTTGGAGCATTCCATGGCCACATCATCTGGCACCTTGTTGCCTCTGGGTGGATGAGGACGGTTGGCAACACTCCCAGTCTCCTGAAACTTCTCACCATTGTTGCTAATGAAGGCCCTGACATTTGCTACTGTTTCCTTGTCTTCCTTTGGGACACTGTTGTTGTATATCTGTACGGCCAATGTGAGATCAGCATGGGCTAGGAGAAAGCAGGACAGAGCAAGTGCTCTCAAACTGAGCTTGTGGTACACCATGAGTGACACGAGGCCTGCAATCAGAGAGCAATAGCATCACGTATGAGAAGCCGATTTGAAGGCAACCAAAACTGGTGGTTAGAGGTGTGTGAGTGTAACAAATTTGTGATTAAGCAGCTGACTAAGGCTGTGCATTTCACAGGAAGTGCCATCTTCAATAGGGCAGGGTTACAATTGCGGTGAGATTAGTGAGAATCCTAAACCCTGCACGGATCGCCGCGGTCGGCGGGGCAGCGGTAGTCAATACCCTAGCGAACCCTATGCCCTATTCCACGCACGACCCCGGTTGCGGAGTTGGGCGAATTGAACTGAATTGTAACCAGGGCAGAGGTCACCATGGCAATTTGCAGCTGTGCCTGCCTTGATTGGCTTCCTATTATCATGTTCCTACTTGCTTTGGTGCATAGTTTATGGGCAAGGCCACATGCTTCCCCGGATTGCCCCCCTTGCGATATGCACATGGTGTGATCGGCTGGACTGCGTCCTTTTCAGAAAGGCGTCTGTTGCATTTCTCCCCAACATGCACGTGCTGAACACACTCTGAGCTATTGTGAACACTAGCAATCCTGGACTGAAGGTAGCCTGCTTGCAACCTGGAGCTGGAACAACCGCTGGGGTCTTAGGCCTTCATCGCCATCCTCCAACCGCTGGACTGGTGCAGGCTGAGGTGCCGGTCTGCCATGCTGTAAGTTTGCCTTAGTGGGTAGAACAAAATGCTTTGGGAGCCATCTTGCCTAGGCCTCTGAATAGGCAGCCCGCCAAGGGTAACTACCTCGTCACCAGCGCAAATGTAACCCTGCCCTATTGAGTACTAAGGGCCAATCCGTTCTGATTGAATGCATCCGCTATGCAATGTGCACAAATACCTCATCCTCTTCTTAGGAGTATGATATCTTTCCCGTAATCTTGTTATGTCTAAGCAAATACCAGCAATGTTTCACCTTGCTGTTTTTTGTGACAGTTTGAGGTGCGGAAGCTATGGCACTTTTTGTTATGGCACAATATAATATGTAGTAACAATACCAGCGATGCTGCTGCTTGTTCAGAGTTGAGGATGCAGGTTTCAGGCAATCCAATGACCTCCCAGTGCGTACCTGGTCAGGAACCACCTGACAGTTCTACACTGAATGTGTTACAATTCTTAGCAGCGAATGCTTCTTAATGGACAAATGCATCCGAATGTCAGTCATTATAAATGTCGTCCACCAAACCCAAGCCCCAAACGGGACGGGAGGAGGACGGGACGGGAGGACGGGAGGATTTCCTCCCGTGCTCGGAAATCGGCCGAATTCACTCGTTTTCCGGGCTCCGCAAATACCGCTCGAATTTTTTTCGAACCCTTCTGGTTCTACCCTAACCACCTGGCCCGGGCCCACGCCCGCTGCCCGCCTATAGGTAGTTTGAGAGGCCCTCGCCGAGAGGGATGTTCCAGCGCAACTTAACAACTCTGCTCCAGAGAGCGTTTCGATGCCTTCGCTTTATTCGGAACATGTTCTTATGGTCTAGAGTTACTGCCAGAAGTGTGCTTGGGCTTGCTGTGCCTTGCGTTTACATCTTCAAAGGTCAGGCTGGACCCCCGATGCTGCCTCGACTTGTCACATGCTAATCCCAACCCCCTGCACTTGCTTGGCTAAATCGTGTTACTAGAGACCCTGTGTGATACATTTGAAGCTTAGCGGCCAGCTAAAAAGCTTTATTGGCCTGTCAAACATGGCTGCTTGCGATGGCTAACTGGGGCCCTAAGGAATGATCCAGGCAAGAGTATGTTAGCGCACCTGGAGGCAACTAGGACCGTTCTGAGACACTATACTACATCCATACTAGCGAATCGAGCACTAAGAAGCAGCACATTCAAGGATTCTCTGGCTCGAGGAAACCCAGCTGCACAGATGCCACGGAGGCCCAGACCAGGGACAACAGCTGCATTCCCTGCCCAGACCGCCGCACGAACATACGCACAAGGGTTCATTTAAGCTCTAGGCAGCAGCTGGATAGCGGCAAGCGCGTGCTTGGTGCTGAGGGGCCTGAATTGAAGGTCCCCAGGGAAAAGTTTTTCCCTCCTGATTCCCGTGAAGGGGCTGATGGTGGCCAGGGGTCAGCCGCACTCACACATCGCAAGGTGTGAGTTTTTGAACGCCCCTGAAGTTCAGTGATTTGCTTGCAAGACAGAAGCAAATATGTGGCGAACTGGAACTGCTGGTTATCGCCTCACAGCTGGCCCAAGGCGCCGTGTGCGTCGAGGCTGGCTGGCATTGATTGAAGCTAATTGGAGCATTGAGCATACTTCTCCGACGCTTTTGACTCCGACTCAAGAAGATAAGAAGAGACTGCGTTGGGTGTCAGTGGGTCACCCCAGGCACACCCAACCTCCGGCAAGCCGTTTGACCGAGCAGCAAACCGAACGCTATGTTTAGGATACCACCTTACCATTACCATGGACGCCACTCGCTATGTCCTGTAGCAGCAGACGGTGTGACACTTGGGAGGTGCCCAGTTCTTTCTGCCCGCATGTAGTTACACCTCTCTCCGTACACAAAGAACTGCCTAAAACTCTATTTCACTTCTGAGTTGGGAACACTCAAAACATGGCGGAACCTGCTCAATATTGCATGTCCACGGGCTAGTCTGGGCTGAAAAACTGCAAGCCCTTGTGTCAACAATGGACAAGGGCCGGGGCAAGACAAAGTCACGGAAACATGTAGCAGACCCACTCGGGGCCTTTGTGAAGTAAGAGCGGCCATTATGAAGACTTTGGATGCTGCTCTTGCTTGGGATGCCATTGTTAAGCTCTGGAACACCATGTTGAGCTTGACAGACAGTGCAATAATGCAGGCAGCAGATCAAAGGCAAATCCACGGTGACAGGCAGCCTCTGCAGGCCCGCTTCAGGTCAGCACTAAGCGGCATACTAGGGCCCGAGCTTGGCATGCGCAGTCTGCAAGCTGCAGTCCAGTTAATCTTGCCTCCTGTGCTGCAGATACAGGCAGACCAGGTTACTTGAATGCGGATGACATAGAGGACTTTTTGTTGGGGCTCCCCTTGGGCCATGGCGCAGCAGATGTGGAGGTTGAGCAGCAGGTTGCCAGCAAGCTCCATGAGCTGGAAGACAGCAAGCAGAGCCTCCAGCAGAGGCTCAAGGCCTGGTATGTAGCAGCTTACCCTCACACCAGAGAAAGCACATCAGAATGCAGCTGAGGTTGGTGATTCGCAAACAGTATTCACAGGCACTTGCTTCATGAGAGATTTACAGGCACGTGCCAAATCTCCAAGCAAGCAATTGACATCTGCTGAAATTACTGTGACAGGGTTAGCTATCTGTTTCATTTGTCAGTAACTGTTTGCATGTATGTTACTGCTCAGTCCAGCAAAAAGAGTCTGGAATTGGTGGTTGGGCTTACATGATACATATTTCCAATCAAGAGACATGCACCTCAGTCTCAAGTGTTGCTTGGAAGCAACCATCCTCTTTTCCTCTGCTGAATGTGGTCCCACACAGGATGGCCGTGGCCCAGGAACTGCAGCACCTGGTACAGCAGCAGCAACAGCAGTTGCAGTCACAGGGCACAGCAAGCACTGCAGAGGCAGCTGTTGCCAAAGCTCTAGCAAAGCTCAGCCAGCAGGGCCTCCCACTGGTCACTGCTAAAGGACTAGCACAGCAAGCAGACCTCCAGCAGCATGTCAATGCACATGGCTTCACAGACTTGGTGAGCTGCCAAAGGGGCACAACCCTAACATCTAGTACTAGAGTAAGCTATCAGTGGTACATGAACAGCCAGGTGTAGCTTCGTGCCTTGCATGCCTCAGCTACGGGGAATGTTTGCTGTGGTTGGTTGGAATGGCTGCTGTTAATCGAAGGTGCGGTCTACTGGGCCTTGGTTCACACTTCCTTGAAATCAGGCACTTGCTCTGTCACCCATCCAAACCTGTTCTTTCAATGTCCCCCCTTTAAGTTTCAGATCACCAAGTTCTCTCTGTGATGCACTCAGGGCTCAGAATCATCTTCTGTAACAGAGCTCGAGCAGCAGAACCGGCAGCTGAGGAGGCAGGTAGAAGCTATGACTCACCAGCTCAAGGAGGCAGATACAGCATTGCAGAAGGTGCTGTCACAGCAGGTGCGTGGAAGGCGGCAGCAGCTTACCTGCTTGGCTATGGAATGCATGTGTGTGTGGGCGCCGATGTAAAACGCAGGCAGATTGGCATCATTCTGATAGTCATGTAAAAGACAAGAAGTCCTGCTTGACTTCAACAGGCGTATCAAGCCTCCAACGTGCAGCAATGAAGAAAACTTTGGTATCTTTCACTTAAAGTGCTGTACTTGCTGCACTAGACTGATCCCAGGAACCTTGCTCGGCACAGCTTCATGCTCTGTTATCAATGCTTGGACGTTGGCTGCCCCTTGGCCCCTCTATGTTCCCTCAGGCCCTTGGCAAGGACCTAGACGCTGCCAAGCTGATGGCAGAGCGGAATGCTGCCACACAGAAGGCCAACGAAGCAGCAGCAACAGCTGCCGCCTCCTCCACTGAAGTAGGCAGGCTTCGGAGGGCACTGCTGGATGCTGAGCTTGATACGCAGAGGAGTGCTATAGCACTGGAGCAGGCCAAGGAGGCAGCAGGCACAGCAGATACAGAAACAGCAGCTCTCAGGTAAACAGCTTAGCTGAACATGCAGCAGCTGCTGTTTGGATGATCTGACACAGGAACAGGAAAGATACCCTCCACGACACAACATGCTTCATGAGCACTTTGTTGTTGATCAGGAGCCATGAGGGTGGCATGTATTATGGTGAACCTGCTGGATACCATGCTCTTGCAAGCTGTAAGTAAAGCAGCTGGGCCAGTTCACTGGCTGCCCAGCTTGTGTTATATGACCTCGTCTATAGCTTGCCTATAGGAGGAAGCTAAGATCTGTCGAGCTGTATATGAGTAATCCATGATGCCCTGTGGCAGAATAGCCAAGGTATGTCGAGCTTACATCTTGATGTGCAAGGGCACAACCAGCTTTTAAAAGTGCTGTTGCTGCTGTTCTCCACAGGACACAGGTGGCTGTCCTGAAAGCTGAGCTGGAGAGCAAGGCACAAGCAGCAGTTGCAGCACAGGCATCAGCCGCCAGCTGCTCAGCAGAGCTACTGGAGCTTCGAGCCCAGCTGACAGCAGCCACCGGCCAGGTCCTGCGTGTCCAGCAAGAGACAGAGGAGAAGCTCACCCATGCGCGGCTGGCGTGTCCAGGCTGCCAAGACAAGGTGGAACGGCTGGGGCAGCTGCAGGGGCAACTTAGCTCACTGGCAGAGCAGCTCGCGGGGGCAGAGGGGATGGCTGCAGCAGGGAATGCTCAGCTGGCAGGGCTCAGGTTGAGGGTGCAGCAGCTGGAGGAGGAGAGGGAACAGCTGCAGGCAGTGATGGAGGAGCTGCAGGCAGAAAGAGTGGTACTTAGGGTGCAGCTCTTCGGGAGGAGAGAGATTGAAAAGACAGGTGGAATGCTGCCGCCTGGGTTATTGGGGCTGCGGGAGAGGAACGGTGATGGCATGGGTGATGAAGGTCTGTTGCAGCAATGTGAGAGGCTGCAGCGACAGGTAGATAGGCAGGCAGTGGAGACTGGGCAGCTGCGGGAGGAGCTAGAGAAGTGCCAAATGGAGCTGAAAGCAGCTGCAGCATCAGCAAGCCGAGCAGGAGCGCTGGAGCAGCAGCTGCAGGAAGCACAGGCTGCAGTAGTTGATGGTCGGACTGCGAAGGGGCAGGCTGCAGCCGCACAAGAGGCGCAAGCAGCTGCTGAAAAGCAGGTGGCGCAGCTGCAGCAGCAGCTGGTACAGCAGGAGCAGCTGTGTGGAGCCATGAAGCTGCAGTTGGAGAGGCTGCAGGCTCAACAGCAGCTGCTGGAGCAGGACTGTGGAGATGCCATGCAGCAGGCAGGTGCACGAGCGGAGGCAGCAGCAGCTGCTGTGGCAGCTAGGGATAAGGCGCTTGCTGCTGTTGGGGAGCAGAAGATGCGGGTGGAGGACTTAGAGCGGCGGCTAGTAGTCATGGAGGCACAGCTGACTGATGCACAACAGCAGGTGAGCCAAGTAGGGTACAGGAGGAGGAGTTAACAATATTTGGTAGCAACTGGTGGGTGCTACAGAGCATGGGGTGCCTTTGTAGAAGATATTGCCATCACCTGCTCCACTGTATGGGATCACGCCTCCACCACCTTCAGGACATGTACCGTCTGTTCCCTCTACTGGGCCTTGTGGCATAATCTTATGATGAGGGTTCATATGTCTGCAGCAGTGTCTGTGTTTTACTAACCAGGCCTCCGCTAGTCAGCACTAGGGACCACTTTCTATTTTGAATTATTGGAAGAGCATGTGTCTGCTTGGCAATTGTTGACAAGCATTTATCAGATGCTCACGAGCGTACTGATGGCTGCTGCCTCAGGTGCTGGAATCTCGCAGTGCAGCAGAAGGCCAGGCAGCAAAGGCGGCCGAGTCAACAAAGGAGATGCAGGAGGAAGTCAAGCTAGGATATGACCTCCGCGTGGATGCATTGCGCAAGGAGCTGGCTGCAGACGCAGGCAGAAGGGCTGAGTTGGAAGCAAACATGCAGGTGTGGAGGGGAAGCTGTGCGGTAGCTTTAGGCAAGGATCTGATATTTGCAAAACCCTGGCATGTGTGTTCAATCTCTTTGTCTGTCAAAGCGGCACCGTCAACGTTTGGAGCTGAGCAAGAGGCTTCGTCCATTTTTTGCCCTACCTGTGACTTCAGATTTAGAGTTAGAACAGCATTTGCAGCTGGAAAAGCAATGTGTGCTATATATACGGTTGAAGATGCTGATAATGGAAAGCAGGTCTGGATCATGTATGCAGCAATCTGATCTGATGCCAATGTCTGACCAAGGAAACAGCGAGGTTGGGGTCAAGTGTTTGCTGGAAGGCAGACATAAATCTAGCATGTTTACTTGCTTCCGTAGTTGCTGATGTTTATGGCCTTGACCACCCCGTGGCGCAGATTCTGAAGCAGCAGCATGCCAAAGCCCTTGCAGAAGCTGAAGCAGCAAAATCACAGGTACAGCAGGAGCTATCCAACTGCAAATCTGAAATAGCCCAGCTGCAGCGGCAGCTGACACAAGCTGCAGCATTAACAGCAGCAGCACAGGAGGCAGCTGCTGAAGGTAAGGCAGCAGCAGGTGCGGCAGCAACAGCAGCACGGTCGGAGCAACAGCAGCTCCGCAGACAGTTGCTGGAGGTCCGGGGAGAGAGGCTGCAACTCCAGGAGCAGCTGATAGCGTTGCAGCAGCAGGCTGGCAATCAGCAGGAGGTGGAGCAGCATGTAGCTGCTGCCAGAGAGCTTGCGGCGGCGCAGCAGAAGCTACTGCAGGAGCAGGTGGCAGCTGTTGTGGCGGAGAAGGGGGAGCTGCAGCAGCGGTTGCGAGATGTGGTTGGGGAGAAGGATGCTGTGCTGAAGCAGGTGCAACAGTTGCAGGGGCAGCTACAGAAGGCTGTGTTGGAGCAGCAGGCATTGACATGCACATTGCAGGTGAGCAGCTGGAAGTGCATGGATTACTAAGGCTGGGGATGGTTGCATGGAGTTGATTCTTTGTAAACCTTCTGGCTTTTGCATTTCTCCTAACCAAATCCTGTCTGTGTCACGTAAGGCGACGTGCTTTGGCGGTTCTCCAAAGAGGCAGTGAATGTAATTGAGGAGTTGAAGCTTGGTGAATTGCAGCAGTAGTCAGTGATCAAAGTGTGTGTAGTTTAGATGTGTGCGGTTGGAGTAGCATTGATGTGGACCTGGCCTTGCTGCTGGCAGCTTGAGAAGGGGTGAACCATCTCAACACACTAGGTGCCTGTTGCAAAAGCATCTTTGGTCAATATGAAGGGTATCCCTCAGCTGCAGTGCATATGTACCTCTACCCGAGTTGGCTATTTAATGCGACTCAAGTGTTTGTGTCCATCACATGTGTGTGACTGTCTGTTTATGGCCTGTTTTATGCAGCAAGTCGAACTGGATGCAACCAGGCGAGTCACAGATCTCCAATGGCAACTGCGTGAGCACAGCAGCCCAGTCAGAGCCAGCAGAGCAGGGTTTGGCATGGCAGCTTCAAGTCCATACAGGTCCCTGAGCCCTCCACACACAATGAGCAGAGGGACCTCGCCTGTAAGAAGCAGCTCCCCCACAGCTGCTGCTAGGTCTCAACTATACCATAGCAGCCAGACACTTGCAAACCTAACTCAGCAGCTTGCCGAAAGAGATGGGGAGCTGGTGGTGGTCACAGCAGATCTTGAGCAGCTGCGGGCAGAGAACCAGCAGCTGCTATTGAGAGTTACCAGCTTGGATCATATCTCAGCTGCTGCTGCTGCTGCTGGTGGTGCTTGTGATAGCTTCCTTTGCAGATCGGCAGAGAGGGCCAGGCAGGTGCAGGAGGAGGTAGCAATCCTGAGGGGGCAGCTCACAGTGACTGAGAGGCAGTTGGAGCAGCAGCGAGTTGTAGCTGCAGCAGCAGTGGCTGCTTCCATGTCAAGCCAACAGGGAGCAGGAGATGTGAGGGGCAAGGAAGGTGGTGGCAGTGCTGGGGAGGTGGGTTCATCTGTGGAGGTGCAGCAGCTGAGGGCTCAGCTTTTGGAGAAGGAAGTGGAACTTGCAGATGCAGGCGCTTTGAGGCAATTGGTGAGAAGGGTGTACCTATGGTTTGTGAGACAGTTGGCAAGTATTAGCAGCACACTAATGCAGTAGCTCTGGCCTCCTTATCACAAGCAGAAGTCTGAACACCCTCACCCTAATTTGATTTCCTGGTAGCATGTGGTTGACTATCGTGGCATGCTTTTTAGCATCAAAGAGGTCCAAGGCATACATGCAATGCATGGATCAGTTGGAGATTGCATCTAAGGTCTTTCCCCGACTGCTGTCTGCTCATGGAGCTGGATGCTAGGGCAGGGTTTCAGGGCCTATCAGGGATCACGGCAGACTCATAACATATTGTGTGAAATAGCTAGAACAACTGGATTTCAGACATATTTCATTATAGTGCTCTGACCCATGTCATAAATAATTCGTAAAAGCATAGAGTACATCAGACATGAGGAACATTAGGCATGTCCTGAGGCTTGCACTTGTGCGCTGTACTACAGGTCCAACAGCTGGATGCACAGCTGCATGAGAAGGAGCAGGAGGCCATGGAGGTGCCCCTGCTGCATTGCCAGCTGAGCACCTTGAAGCAGCAGCTCGCAGCATTGCAGCAGGAGGCCGCTCAATGGGCCGACATGCGGGCGCAACTGCAGCAGCAGCAGAAGGCAGGGCCAGGGCCAGGCAGCTATCAAGAAGATACAGCCAATGCTCAGAAGCTGCTTGCTGCATTGAAAGCAGAGTTGGCGGCAAAGCAGGGGCTCAGGGCTGAACTCAACGGTGTACGGGAGATGCTAGGGCTGAAGGAATCCCAACTTGAACGTGTGCAGGAGAGGGTGCGGCAGCTAAGGGTGGATAACGAGTTGTTGAAAGAGCAACTGAAGCAGCAGGGCGCTGGGAGCAGTGCTTGGCAGTTGCAGCAGGAGCAGCGGCAGCAGCAGCAGTTGGAGCATCTTGAACGGGTGCAGAAGCAGCAGCAGGAGCAGCAACAGGAGCTGGAGGCAGCTCTGCAGCAGGCACGAGAGCAGGTGGTAGCAGCTCTGGCAGGGGAGAAGGAGGCTCAGCACCAGCTTGCTGCAGCTCAAGCAGCGGCAGCAGAAGCAAGGGAGAGCAGGGGGAAGCTGGAGGAGGAGCTGGTCTTCCTGCAGGATCAATTTGAGAAGGTGACCATGGAGCTGCAAGCAAAGGAGGAGCAGACACAGCTGCTGACAAATCAGGTAAGCCTGGTAGCAGGCGTGTCAAGGAACATGCATAGTGTGGGAGCTGCTGCCCTGCTGTCAGAACTGCATCATTTAGCCATAGCAGAAGACGGCTGGGGCCAGGCCATTGCTCTGCATAACAGAGGTACAACATGCTTCAATATGCCCAGGACACCTGCAATATTGTGTGTGGCGCATGCTGTGAGTGTCTACACGCTGCAACACAACCCAAGGCTTCCTAGATGAAACGTATCTATGGTATTCACCACTCCAATGGATTGTGATGAAGTTGTCACTGCCACATTTATTGCTGGCAAGAAGCAGCAACTGTTGCGTTTCTTCTTCACCCCCAGGTCTCACAGCTTCAAGAGCAGCTACAGACAGTTTCAGCCTCTCACACCACATCTCAACAAGCAGCCCAGGACCTTCAACAACAGCTGGAATCATCTCAAGCTCGTGAGGCTGCCCTGCAATTGGAGCTGGTGCAGCTAGGGGGAACCTACCAGGCCGTAGAACAACAACTGCTGGCAGTGCAGGAGGAGCTGCAGAGGCGACTGGAAGATGAGGAGGCCATGCCCAGCACTACCAGGAAGCTGCAGGTGAGGACTGAAAAATAGGGATGTTTGTAAATATTCTTTTCAGTCAGGCTCGAGAGTGTCTGTCTAGCAAGTCTCGTCATTGAGCAGCTGCACAGAGCATGGAGAGAGTTTTGAAACAGAGGTGCATGTGGGTGGTGGTGATTGTGGCTGTGGCAATATCACTGCTGCTTGGCAGATTTGCTGACATAGTGCAAGCTTAAAGGATTGCGATGACCAATTCTGTCTCCTGACAGATTTCCTGACAAGGTCCAACTGCTCCGTATTGCTCTTCACCACTAAATCAGTCCCAAATGAATTCAGCAGTGCTTGATATCTGCTCTGTAATACTCACCCATGCCCTTTTTGTGTTATGTCACACCTGTCATTGTGCTGCCATCATCCTGCAGAGTCTACTGGCTGCCAAGGACAAGGAAGTGCGACGGACACAGCAGCAGCTTGATGAAGCTTTGCAAGCTGCTTCTATAGCCAACCCAAACAGTAGCACATCCTTGAATGGAGCCAGCACTTCCAAGCAGCAGCAGCAGCAGGCTTTCCGGCCTGCATCCCCTCTTGCCACATCCTCCCGGCAACTGCGGACCAGCTTGTCAAAGAACCACCCGGCGGCTGCGACCCATGCTGAGGAGATTGCACGCCTGCTGAAAGTGCAATCTGGAATTAAGAACAGTAGCACTTCTGGAGGGGGGGTGGCTAATAGCAGTGGTACAACAAGTGGCAATGGGGCGGGCCTGACACCAAATGGCAGTAGTAGCAGCAGGAATGGTGGTGGCGGGAAGCCTGATGGCAACAGCTTAGCTAGTGGTATTGCTGCTGCTGAAGGACGGCTGAGGAAGTCTCTGTCAGATAGCAGGGGTAGAACTTCTGCAGACAACCTTGACACTTTGGGGCGTAGCGTTGCAGACAGGCCGCTGGGTCGCAACAGTAGTGGCAGCAGGAGCAGTGCTGGGGATCCTGTCCCAACACAGGGACTTAACACCAGCAGTAGCAGTGGTGGGATGCTGCTGCTGGCAGGGCAGGGCCGGAATGGCTCCTCAGCAGATGGAGGGCCTGGTGCAAGGAGCTTTGATAATAGTGGCTCAGGAGGAGGGAGAGGCTCCTTGAGGGAGAGCCTGGGACGCCGGTCTCCTGCAAGCCAGCTAGCAAGGAGCATGGGCAGGGAGGAGCTACGGCAACTCAGCTTCAAATTAGGAGCAGCACGACAAGCCAACAGGAGTGGAGGGGGCATCAGCAAGGAGGGGATTGCAGGAGCTGGGGGTGCAGGCAAAGAGCAGGGGAGTGGCCGATGGGAGCGCACCTTGGGTGACAGCAGCAATTCTGGGGCAATGAACAAAGGCAGCTTATCTGGCAGTGGGTCTGGGTGGGGTGGGCCATCAAGTGACGGGATAAGCAGTAGCAGCAGCCAACGATCCAGGGCATGGGCTGTAGCAGCTGCAGCTACTGGTGGAGGTGGTAGCGCTAATGGAGGTGGGAGCAGGGATGGGTTTGGGGTTGGCAGCAGCAGCTTTGGCAGCAGTTTGAGGCGCCCTGGAGACCTGATAAGTAGCAGCAGCAGTGTTACGCAGTCAAAGCAGCAAAGGGTGGCAGCAGCTGCTTGGAGCAGTGACTCTGAGGAAGAGGCTGGGGGGAGGGGGAGAGGTCATACACTGCCAAGCTCTTCTGGGAATGGTGCCGCCGCTGCTGGTGGTAGTGGCGCTGGTGGTAGCAGCGGCGATGGAGGAACAGCAGCATCCCGTGCGAAGATGATGGCTTTGAATGTTGGTGCTTCAAGCCTTGGGAGAAGGGAGGCCCTCCTGAAAGTTGACTCCAGAGTGAGAGGAGGTGGAGCTAGTGCAGACCCGGGCAGCCCAGTAGCAAGCTTGGTAACACAAAGCTCATCTGGTAGGTCATTGTTGATGGACATAGGTAGGGAGTCCAAGGGGCGGGCCCAGTCTCTTGGAGGTGGATGTGCAGCTGGGGGAATGGCTGCAAGCAGTGGTAGCGGGGATAAGAGGCCAGGAAATATTGAAAGCAGCGTGTTAAGGAGTGGAGGGGGGGTCAGTGCTTCTTGGGATGGTGGAAGCAAGAGTGGAGGAAGGCCGGGGTTGAGCAGGGCAGCACAGCTTGCTGGGAGCACAAAGTCTTTGTCGGTCTCCTTTAAGAAATGACAGAAAGGGCAATCAGCATAGCTCTGGGGTGTAACTGAGGCCTTGATTACTGCATGAGAGGGCAGGATGAGTGTAAATGGTGTTGGGGGGATTATCAGCACGGAATTGCACTGGATACAGGAGGGCAGTTGATGTTGAGTGCATACTGCATGGGCACCATCTGCGGTGGCGCCTGAGTTTGGTTTTTTTGCTTTAATGACTTATGGTCCCTTGTTAAGTACTTCATGGGCTGCACACAGTCTGCTTCATTCAAGCTGTAGCGGACCATACATGCATGACTGCATTGTTGAATTTGATCAGTCACCCCAGTAATGCCAAGTGTTACTGAGAAGATGCTGGACTTGAAATGTTGCGGCGATCTCAGGGGTCATCTTATTGCTGCAGCTGACATGCTGTCAATATGCACATGGCTCAACGTGAGCTGAGCGTGGCAGGTGGACATGCGGCTCATGTGAGGTTGTGGTGGTCCTTGTAGCCTTTGTAATGGAAAATGCCGGCACTGGCATTTTTGTGTTGTGCACATCATTGGCAGCTTTACGATGACACAGTTCCTGACATGACCGGACTGACTAAATTTGACATTATCAGTATGGAGGTTTTGGGGAAGTTTAAACGGATCTGGAACAGGGAGTACAGTGAGTATAGGGACCTGGGTGTTTTTTGAGGGGTACTGCTATCATGCGTACTGTGGTCTCTGCATGCGCTGTTAATATGACAAGCTGCAGTGTGTGGAAGGTGAGGAGTTGTTGGTGGTACTGGCAGGGGCCATGCATGCTGTCTGAGGTATGATGACTTCTGGGCACTGTCTGCCGCCACCAGCCGCATGCCTCTCTCGGCCTTGGTCAACTAGTATGTAACTGTGTGGGATCATGTACTGTTGATCCTGCCACCATTTTGTTGTTAATGGTGTGCTGGGAGTACTAGATGGCCTGCTCCTGGAAGGTCACTTATTTGGATAAACATTTTCAATTCTGAGTATCAGATCATTCTGAGTGTCTGATGAAGAGTTTATTCAAAGTCTCCTGCGGGATGGATGAGTGGACTATCCATTGTGATTACTGGATGGCGAATCTGGAGGCCATTGCCCTCTTTGGATCCATCCGGTGATGCCAGTGTGTTTCATCGGTTCGAACTTCTGCTATTAGCAGCCCGCTTGCGGCTGCCACACCTCATAAATTGTTCTTTGTATCTTTCTTTCTTGCAAAGACATCTTACTGCGGCTAGTGCGAACCGGCTTGATGCAGGCTCAAGCTGAAGGCACTAGCACTTGGAGCTGCTTTCATATTCACGAGTCCGTAAGTTGTCATGTCTTTGTCGGCCATAAGACTGAACCGGTGACCGCAACGAGAAGCGGCGTTCAAGCGCTCTTTGGGCTTGCCGGTGAGTGGGGCATCGAAGCCACGGTCGGACCGTAGTTATCATCCACATCAACTTGTTGCCATAAAATGAGCCCAGACGCCTTGTAAGTGTGAACCATATGCCCTCCGTGTGTGCCTATTTGACCCTACGACAATCTCGCAGGTCTATGCTGGATGCGATAAAGGACACGATGCACTCCCCGCCTGGTGCCCAGGCTGCCTTCGAAAGCTGCTGTTCCATGTCTGCGAGCTGGTAGACACTTAAGCCAGGTTTTACTGGTGCGCTATTAACTGACAGGAAAACTGTGGGCAAGAACACTACAAAGTCCGCTGCCTGGCGTGATACATGCATGTTCCCAGGCCACTCAGTCCACCACCCCCTTTCTCGATGAGAGAAAACGAGACATGACATGTTATACCAGGTCCATAAAAGGACAGGCATGAAAACATCCAGGTCCGGCCGTGCTTCGCCGGTGCAATACGCAATGGTTCCACAGACTGCTGCGACCTTAACCAGGGTCCAAGTCGCTTATCCCCGGTTAGCCTTGGCCTGTGCTGCTGCCTTCTTCGCCTTCTTCTGGTTTAGTTTCAGCTGCTGCAATCCAGGCATGCTGATCTTGACTGTGCCCACCATGGCATTGATAGCATCTGCCTCAGGTGCTGCCCGCATTAACTCAGCCTCACGGGGCAGGCACTCAGGCAGACGAGCCAGGGCATCCACACACTGCCGGGCTGCTTTGCCCTTCTTCAAAGTACCAGGGGTCAGCTTCACCTGCAGCATCAGCAATAGCATCAACAGTAGCATTCAGCAGTAATTTTCAGCAGCCTCTTCAGCAGCACTTCTCAGCAGTGGCAGTACATTAGCATCAGCAGTGGCATTCAGCAGGAACGTAAACAGTAGCAGGAGCGGCAGCTACAGCAGGCACTTTACCCATCAGACCCATGCCATCCCCCCGCCCTGCAGCAAGAGCAGTAGCAGCAGCAGGCCGAACCCCTGTTAAGGCATATTACTACATTTCGTGATATGCCATAGCAAAAAGTGCCATAGGCCCTGCACCTCAAGCTGTCACAAAGAACAGCGAAGTGGAACAAAATACGGGTTGTCTTTGGCATGTATGACAACATATGCCTAGACATAAGGCATATCTTGTCACCTTGCATACATGACTGCATATGAACGGCATCCAGGCTGTTGTTCAACTACACTGCTTGAGCTGCGGGGCCCACAGCATTTCTGCTATAGGGCATATCATGAAGTATAATGAGAGTGCCAGCACAAGCAGCCCAAGCAGCAGGCCGGCTCAGCCAACTAATTGATGGGATGTTTCTTCCACATCATCTGCACAAGCAATAAAACGCGAGACATTGCCACGGAACCTTGCACATGAACCAGCCATTTGCCGGTCGTCTTTGCAGCATCTGAACACCTGAGGAGCCAAAGCCACGGGGACAACCTATTGCTATAGAAGAAGCACAAGCATCACATGAATTGCTGACAGCAGCAGTAGCATCCACAACAGCAAGATCGCCAGCACCAGCAAGCAGTATAGCCATCAGCTCAATGCCACCGCAAGCCCCTGATCAAACACAGTTGCACTGAAAAGGTCCCACCTCTCCTGCCTTCCCCTACCCCGAGCACTCCACAATGCAACCATAAACTAAGGAACCCCACTGTACTAACCAAACCCAGCGCCCCAGCCCCCCACCCTCCACCCACCTTGTACTTGTACCCAGTCAATGCACTGTACGGCCCACACACCGGCACTGCATACATGAGCACATCCTCCGCCCTCGGCACCCCTGTCAAGCTATCCAGCTCCTTCATTGCTGCTGCTGCTGCATCCGCCTCATCATAAGGCAACTCCACCACATTCTCCTCAGCTAGCAGGGCACTGATCTCTGCTGCTTCTGCCTCATTAGCTGCTGCTGCTAGAGCAACTGCCTCTTCATCTTCTTCTTCATCATCGCCGCCTTCCCCTTCCCCTTCACCTGCTGCTGCTGCTGCTGCTGTGTTGTTCTGGGTATCTTCACCACCACCACCACCAGCAGCAGCAGCACCGGCAGCAGGAGCACCAGCAGCAGTCCCATTCCCATCCACACCCTTCTGCTGCGTACTACTGCTCTTGCTGCTACCGCCATTTCCTGCAGTAATTCCCCCAGACTCCCCTCCTTCCACAGCCCCCTGACTCCTTCTCCCCTCCTCCTCCTCCTCCCCCCCACTCTCCTCGCTGCTGCTACTCCCCACCTCCTCCTCACCCACCTCTTCCTCTCCCTCAGCCTCCCCTACCCCCACAAACTGTTTCCCTGTGGCTTTCTTAATGGCCTCCTGCAGCTGCTCCTGGCCCCGTCCCACAACCGGCACCCCCTGCCTCTTACCCTCCTTCTTCACCTTCCTCTCCTGCCTCCTATCCGCCCTACTCTTCTTCTGCCCACCTGAACCCAACAGCGCTAACGCCAACACCTTATCCTCCTCATCCTGCTCTGCATACTTCCCCTTGGCCTTTGCCGCTTTCGCCTTCTTCCCACGAGCCGAGAACTCCACCTTCCCACCCGCTTGACCCCCTACCCCTTGCCCCTGCTGCTGCCCCTGCCCTCCTGCTGCCCCTGGCGCCTGCTGCTGCTGCTTACTCGGTGCACCACCGTCCCCCCTGCTGCTAATGCTCCCTCCACCCCCCTCTCCCCCACCACCTGTCCCCTGCTTCCCCTTCTTCATCGCTGCTCTCTGTGCTACTGACACGTGCTGCTTCCGCCTCCACCCCTCCTCCTGCCCTCCCCTCCCACTCCCCCCCTGGTCCTCCTGCTCCCCCTCCAGCCCCTCCTGCCTGCCGCTACTGCTGCTGCTGTGCTCCAGGCCGTAACGCTGGAAGGAAGCTGCTGCTGCCAGGGTTTCACCAGAGCCCTCCATAAACGCCTCTAAGGCTGAAGCAGCAGCACCAGCACCAGCAGCAGTAGCGCTACTAGATGGTGCAGCTGTCCGATCACCTGCAAAAGAAATACATCACACATGATCAATGTATGTATTGAACTGGTTGCAGTCATGTGCTGGGTACTACTGCGTGGCCCGAAGGTGGTTGTGCAATGATCTATGTCATATACGCAATTAAGGTATGGGCTTTGTTGATGTATACATTCAGGAACCAAGCTCCCACACCCAAGGGACTCCAAAACCCTACCTATCACGCAGAACAAAAACATACTTTAAACAATACACACAGTCTGTGCTGCAAAAGGTGCGGTCTTGCCACATAGGCAATGTGCAGTTCTCGACACGATGCAGGTCACCGTGATAGCTAGCTGCTGTTTTACTAGTTCTATGACACTGACACTGCCTAACAATGCAGGACGCCCACAAACACCAAGAAATGTTAGCCTAGAATGATACACACAGCCCCCGGCAGCTTAAGAGGTCCCAAAAACCTACCCAAAGCCTATCATGCCCCACGCCCCATACTTCCCCAAAGCATTGCTCAGCATGCTTACCTGGCCGCTCCCTCTGCTCCCTCTGCTCCCGCTGCTGCTGCTCCCACTGTTGTTGCTCCTCCTCCTCTTCTTCCAGCCCCCCACGCACAGCCCTCTCCCCAGCATGCCTCCCAATGCAGCTCTCCTCTAGCTTGAACATGAAGGCAAAGCCAAACATGAGGGGCTGGGGGGGCAGGTAGTTCTTCTTACCACGAACCATGAAGCTCCCGGTGGGAAGATATTCACCAGTGGGAGCCGTCTTAGATACCTGGGGGGGGGGGGGAGGGGCAGGAAGCAGAAGCAGAATCAAGGCCAGAATGTGTCAAGCCAAAGGTGTGTAGCTACAAGTCCAGCTTATGAAATAATTTCGACATAGCAGATCTTGTGCACAGCCCATGGTTGCGTTGACTGACCCACTTTCCTAACCCCCTCACCCACTCCCCCTCTAAGGCCTGGTCTCCATGTACGCCACTACCATCGCCCCTACTTGCCTTTTTTAACCACAATTTCCTTTCTCTCCCTTGTTACCCCCCCCCCCCCCACCTCCCTCGCCCGCGTCCCAGAAGCTTACACAGTTCTGCCCAGCCCCCCACCCCTATTCTTCCTCAGTTCCCATTGGCCACAAACCATAGCCGTAAAATTGCCTCTGCAACACCAGAAGTCTCCCCCCTGCGCCGCCCCCCCCCCCCCCCCCGGGCACCCAAGTGGCCCCTCAAGAGTGGCCCAGCATTCCCCCTCCCCGCTTCCCTCCTCAAGTACCATGCAACCCATAA
>OY744494.1:4095456-4189143 GCA_963556185.1 Pseudopediastrum boryanum
CCCCCTGGTCTCCCCCCCCACCCCCCCCTCCCTCTCACCCCCCCACCTGAAGTATCTCTTGACAATGAGCTCATTCTGCTGCGCATCCCTCCCACTGATGATGAGGTAATTCTCACTGCTGATGAACCAGTGGAAACGCTCATACCAGGCAGGCTTACGAACCACCTGCAAGGATGACAACAACAGCAGCAGCAACAGGAGCTTAGGGTTGAGGTTAGGATGGGTCTAAGGTGATCTAGGGTTTAGGGGTACTGCTGCATACCCAGCAGCAGCAGCTTAGGGTTGGGTCTGAAGAGTTTTAGCGTTAAGGGTTCTGCTGCATACCCATCAGCACTGAGGCACACAACATCACAAGCAGCAGCCAAATTGCTACAGGCTGCTGCCCACAGGCTACACAGTCACAGGGCTAAAGGAAGAGTCAGTACTCTAGGTGTTGGGTTTCAATGGCTTTAGGCTGGGGTTCAGGTCCTGCAGGGACAACAGGAGCAGCAGCACCAAGGTACACCATCGCAAATAGCAGCCAGAGTACTAAAAGTTGCTGCCCTTTAACAAACACAATGACAAGGCTTAGGCATTAATGAGTACCCCCCCCCCTTCCTCCCCCTTTCCCCTCCCCCCGCACTCCCTGCCCCTCCTCCAGCGCGTTTCCCCTTCCTTTCCCCTTCCCCCGCGGCCACGTCCCCTTCCCCCCACACGAATATCCCCCTCCCACCAGCTATGTCCCACCTGGCCACAGTAGCGTTGTTCCTGAGGTTGGCCAGGTGTTATTCCGCCCCCCCCCCCTTCCCTTCCCTTCCCTCCCCTGCCGCCCCCCCCCCCCCCGTTATGCCCCCCCCCCCTTCTCCCACTTCCTGAAGCCCCTCCCTTCCCACCTGTGCCACTGTGGCATTGTTCCTCAGGTTAGCCAGATTTTGTGCCCGCCGCCCCCTAGCCTCAGCCCGCCCCCCGGGGGGGCGAGCGCCCCCTTCCTTTCCCTCCCCCCGCGCCTCCCCTCCCCCCCCCCCCTCCCCCCACCAACACCCCCCTCCCACCCACTTCATCCCACCTGTGTCACTGTAGCATTGTTCCTGAGATTAGCCAGGTATCATGCCCGCCGCCCTCCCAGCCTCTAGTTTAGCTTTAAAACCTAAACCCTATCCCCCATTAACACCCCCATCCCACCTGTGCCACTGTAGCATTGTTCCTGAGATTGGCCAGGTGTTGTTCCGCTTTCTTCTCCGCCGCCTTGAGCGCCACCTCATTAGCCGCCAGGGTTTTAGCCTGCTTAGCACTCTGCTTCTTACGCTGCTCATGGTGCAGCCGGGCATTGCTGTAAGCAGACACTGACAAGTCCACAGGGACCTTGGTGGCGGGCCGCGTCAAGGCCTCCTGCATTGAGCAACCACAGAAGCATGATGAGATCCAGGGGGGTTGACTAAGTATGCGGGGAGGGGGGATTTTGAACCATATGATACCAAATCACTCATCATCATCACTGATCACCAGGACTCAGAGGTTCCGTGCAGGTAACACAAGCAGGGGAGAGGACTAGGGCCGTGGCACTGCATCTGAGTGCTGGGTACAAGTACTAAAAGCAGGGGGAAGTGCAGACAAGAAAAACATGATCGATCAGATACCAATTGTCATCATTAGTCTTCGAAAGAAGATACAATGTAAAGAGTGATTGTGAAACCATCCCCCTGGAGGTTGGATACAGCCTCCAGCGGGTGATCTAAGCAGGCCGGGAAAGTGCGGACAAAGAAAGCAGGGGTCTGTCATGCAGTGCTGGAACGGGAAAAGCAGGGTGCAGCGAACAAAGCAGGTTCTCTCATGAATACAACTTTAAACAGCAGTATAAGCATAAGTTAAAATTTGGTTTTTTTCCAAGGGTTGTATATAGCCAACCAACCCCTCCCCTCCCCTCCCCTCACCTCATCATCTTCATCCAGGTTGTTGCTCAGCAGCAGTGTCACCTTATTCTGATCCAACTGCAGCGAATGAATCATCCCAGCCACCGGGTTCCCGGCCCGCCGCTCCTCCTTGATCATATTCTCCAACTCCCGCCAGTCCATCCCGGTCGCGATAGCCATGTTCACGGCATCGATCGCGGCGTCCACGGCTTCTAAGTTGTACTCGATCAGCGTCGCGCGGAGCTCTGCCGCTTGCGCTTCGGCCTCGAGCGCGGCCGCGCGCGTCGTCTGGTCGTAGCGGATCTTGTCGAGGCGTGAGAAGGCTGCCTTTTGCGCTTCTGCTTTGACCACTTCAATACGCTGACCCTCAATCTGCAGGCAGCGGGCAGCACCAGCAGCAGCAGCAGCACTTGATCAGTGACAACCTGGTGGCAGACCAATGACATAATTATGGTTCTGAGCAGAAAAACTTCATCTACCAAATGATCAGAAGTCACTAGGCAGCAGCGGATGAGCAAGTGGGGCATGGTGATGATAGGCGGTACCAGAGCTTGACTGCATTATAGCATCTAATATAGCTATAACCGATACATCACAGCTCTGCAGCTGTGCAGTGCCAATGACATGCCTCCAACAGGATTTATATGGGTGTGGAACCCACAAATTAAAACACATACAAGTACAGTGTTAATCACCATTCCTTAACAATCTAAGCTAGAACAGAGAGAAATGTGCATGTAGGAATCGAGCTTCAATTAAAAGCACCATCACTCTATCTTCTATCTAGGCAGACAATGGTTGGGACAGGGAGTGCCGTTACAAGTGGAATTGAACCACTGAAAGTCAGACTGGTGGTCACCTATTTTGACAAATCTAGCCATGACAAGCTGGGTACCATCAACATCATCCCAGTGCAGCCCCTCTTACCTTGGAGTAGAACTCATCCAAAGCATCATCAAAGCTGCCAAACTGCAGCACCGCCCCACCACCCCCCTGCACCTCTGCCCCACTCCCCCCAGACTCCACCAGAGGCAGCCCTGAGGTCTGCGCCAACCTGAACCCATTGAAGTCCTGATATACCCACACAGGCTCCTCCTTCTTCTCCTCCTCCTCCTTCTCTTTCTCCGCCCCTCCCTCTCCTGCCCCCTCTTGCCCCTCCCCACCAGGGCCCTTCCCATCCTTCCCTCCCTTCCCCTGCTTCTTCCCACCAGCTGCTGCTGCTCCTGCTGCTGTTGGAAGTGCCTTGCTACTGCTACTATCTTTCACCCTCGTAGCCGTAATGTACCCATCCGGTGCCGTTTCCTCCAAGCTGGCAAACCAAGTCTCTAGCTGCTGCACTGCCCCATGCAGAGCAGCTACCTCCCCGGCCTCCAAGGGCTGCTTCACCATACACCTCGCAGGATCCAAACCCGCTGTCCGCAACACATGCTCAACCACTGCCGGCCCGTACGGAAACACCTGCCCTAAACACGTCTTCAAGCTAGTCGCTGACTTGCTGCCGTCACCTTTCTTCCCCTTCTTCCCCGCTGGTGCTGCCACCGGCGCTGCAACTACTGCTTCCACATCTTGTTCATTCTCACCCTCACCATCAAAGCCATCCAACCCACTGCTAACAGCAGCAGCAGCAGAAGCACCATCACCATCAGCAGCAGCAGGAGGGGCAGATGCTGCTGTAGCTGCTTCCCCAGGTGCTGCTAATGCTGCAGTGAGTGCTGCTTTGCTCACAGCCTCCCTAAGGCGTATGGCATGCATGGGGTAGGGGTGCCTTGCCATGATAGCAAGGTCCTTATTATCATCTCTATGGGACCGGAGTAGGGTGAGGACCTCGTACTTGCTATCAGTCAGGATGACGTTACCCTGCAAGGAACAATTCACAGCAAAGCACATGAAGATTAAGTAGTCTTCATATGTCAGGAGTGCGGGAACGGGATTGTGCTGCTGCCAGACTCCAGGAGATATAAAGCAGGCAGGCAGGAACCTCCTGAGCCATGATGATAAAAGGGTGGGGCAACTGGTGGGATGATACTGAAGAGACTGCGGTGCGCTTGGCCTCTGCCTCATAACAGCAGGAGCGTGGAGGCTGAAAGCAGACGTGGAGGGAGGGTGGAACAGGCCGAAAGGAGACACCATGAGGTCATTTTGCATCAGCTAAAAGGAGCAACGGGACCTTGTGAATGTGCACGTGTATGCTGTGTGGCAAAACGCTGCGGACCAAAGGCATTAAATTGTCCCGTTTTCATGCCCAGTGGTCCTTCAAAGGCACTGAAACAGTGTCCTAACCTTTGACACTGTCTTCACCAGTACCATGACCCTAGCCCCCACTATGCTTTGAGGAGCTGAACCTGATGGAATTAGCTAGCTGATAGCCATTGCTCTTTGGCACATACTGCCTATTACTATATCACTCTGCCATGCATAACGTAGCCGATCCAAAGCCTTGTGTCCCCTGAAGTTCCTCCAAAACCGCAAGTTCTTTCTTCCCCCAGTACTTTTACTCTGAAGTAGCTAAACGCCCTATCCCTTGTTGCCTCCTCACCTGGGCATACATCTCCAGTATAAGGTGATGCGCATTATCTCCTAATCCGAAGACAAAGTCCACCACACGGTCAACTCCCAGCTGACGCACATCTTCTAACCTCCTGGTGCGCAGGTGCTTGCGGAGCTTCAGGGTGAAGTTGCTGGGGGCATCTGGCTTGTCCCTGATCACCTGACAGGAGGGCAGCTAATGTTATGGTACAGCCAGCTAAGAGTGACCTTGCTGGGACGTACAGCTACAATACTGCTTTCGACTTTCCATTTCAAAAGGAGGCAGCAGGGATGATGATTGAAGGTAAGAATCCATAGATGGCCACCTGATGCTTGCGGAAACCACATAAGGCAGTGCTTTAAGACAGTGCTAAAGGAATTGAAGCTTGTCTTACAGCTTAGTATGGCAGCGTTCCATTGCTTAGGCCGTACGCAACATGACAGGTCGTAGGTCCACTTGCAGGGGATGCTTGTCATTGCTGCTTTGGCTTTGCAGCTTGCTCTCACGCATGGCTGCGGCATGGCTGTAGGTCAATGAATGGATAAGCGGCGCTTACTATCTGCCTACGTCTCTCTGGCCACGGCATTAAGTATTTCTAAGCCAGACTATTGAGGTCCCGAGCAGTTGCCACGCACCTGCACAGTGTGGAACCGAGAACCGCTCTCCAGCAGAAGGAATATCTTGTCTCCATCACTGCCGCTCTTGGAGAGCTTGAGTACGTATGTCTGCAAAGGGCCACCATCAGCTGCATGTAAGTAGAATGCTTCCAACTCGCTCAAGAAGATCGCTGCAACCGACCTTGGAGTTCAAGTCGTAGATGTTTGCAAGACGATGCCCTAAGATGCGTTGCTTCAGGCACGCAACTTCGGCGGCCACATCGGCCGATGCCATGCGCTGCTTAACCATCTTGCCTCCTGGATTTCAGCTGATGACAGGAAGTCCATGCATGAGGTTCAGTTAAGCAGCGCTCCGCTGCCTGTGTGCTGGACACACACTCGAGCTAGGCTGTCTGGGCCGATCGTTATCTGGGCCCATTCCAAGCTTGCCTGCTGCGCTTCGGACCGAGCTTGGCATGCCGTACTTGAATCACCTGCGTACCGCCTCTGGTGACCAGGACTGAAACCAGCGGTGATCCGTCCTTCCGAAGCTCGGACTCTCTGTACGTGCTGCAGTGATGGTAGATGAGAATCGGCAATGTCATGCGACTCAAACTACAACCCCTGCTGTGTGGAGCCTGCGATAGCATGGACTAACATAAATGTGATTGGCTGTCCCCAAGCAACTCGAAAGTTGTCCGTGCAATACATACTCCCCGGTCAATGGCAGGGGTTGTGTGGTTCTCAAGCCAACCATTGGATTTCAAAGCATTGAAAGCACCCTATGCTACCCTTCTCTTGACCGATCCACAAGCCCAGAAGCACATGCTAAGGCAGCTTAGGAGGGTGAAGTGGGACACTACCTTGAGAGTGAGAGACCTTGTGGAGACGTATTTAGTGGCCATTGCCAATTGTGTGAAGCCAAGTTGTAGGGCTTACCAAAAAGAGTTGGCCATCAAGAAGAAAAAGAGGGCCACAGAGGATGAGATACAGAAGGAGGAGAAGGCATGGTTGCCTGTCATGCAGAGGCCAGCTATCCAAGGCAGTAACAGCATCTGCATGAGGCTGCAGCAGGGCAGGGGCAAAGCCATTGTGTCTACCACCCGTGGCGTTGTTAGCTATGGGAGCTTCAAGGTGGGCACCAACAAGGATACAGGCAAGCCTGTCACGATGAGCTGCCATCAGTTCTTATGCTGGGTGAAGGATCTGGTGCCCCCGGGGTATGCAAAGGCTGCAACCAAGTGGGAGGAGGCCATGGCAGTTTGGAGAAAGAAGGTGCAGCAGAGGGAGGATGACATAGAGAAGGGTAAGGAGGTGGGAGAGGCTCCCAAGGCCCCCACCTTCACCACACAGCATCAAGTGATGCACCTGTGTGGTTGCAAGGGCTGTGTAAATCCTAGCCACCTGAAGTGGGGTAGCAAGTCTGAGAAAGAGAAGGGGAAGGCAGCCATGGTGGTGCAAGGCAAGACGGGTGGAGGCTCCACCAGTCTTAGGAAGCAGAGGGGTATCAGGTTGGTCCCCCTGGGTGCTGTGTGAGGTGTTGGTGTGGTGTGGTGTTAGGTATGTGTTGCAGTGTAGCGGTCTGCAGCATGCTGCTTCAAAACACGTACAAATGACCTGAGGTTGGCGCTCATGCTGAAGATAACTCGTACTCTCTTCCACCTCGCTGTTCTTTGTGACAGCTTGAGGTGCAGGGCCTGTGGCACTATTTGCTATGGCATATCGTGTAATGTAACTGACGCACACACTTATCATGGAGCAGCCCAAGCAGCTGGTTGGTGCAGGGGGTGTTGCTGATGAGCTGTGCATGGTTTGATATGTCTAACTTGAATGGTGAGTGAAGGAATGATACGAGAAAGTTACTTGAGGTGAAGTGTGGTGTCCCGTGAGGTGGATGTAGCAGTTTAGGAGGAAACTGAGGTGGGAAGCAAAAGGCTGCTGGGGGAGCTGAAGAGATAGGAGGTGTAGGAAGTGAGCAACCTCTGGCTGGGTCTGTGGTGTTGTAAGCTGGTGTGGGCGGCATGATCTCTGGTGGTTGGGTGTGACTGTACAGTTGTTTGGGGACTTTCCGAGGTTCAGATTTTAGGCTTGCAAGGAAGGCTTTCCGTTACTGGTACAGAAGGATAGATGTGTGTGGGCCCCGACGATTGACTGCTGGTGGCAGGAAATCCAGGTCCTGTGCAAAGGGACAATTCATCTACACATGTTGACATGTTGGCGCTCATGGATTAGTATGATTTCTGTGCCATATGCTTTGTGTTGTGTGTCAATGTGCTGTAACCTTGTGTTCTGCTTCTTTGCATGTACAGCTCTGCAGTGCAATGTGCTGCTGCTGTGGCCGTTCCTCAATTGTGCATAGTGTGGGGCACTAATATGTATGTGCACAATGGCGTTTATCTTATGTGCATTGGTCATTCGTAGATACGAGGGTCACCTGCTTGACACAGTGAGCCATCTTGCGCGTGACTGCAGCGGGGCTCAGTGACACTGCCAACATACCAGGCAACACATCACAGTCTTAGTGTCTGATACCGAACGTTTACAAAAGTTATCGATGCGCTATGTGTGCAGAACGTGTCTGACGCCGTGGTTCGTGTAGCGGTCCTTGTCCGATACGTTCACATGTCGCCCCCATGTTGGATACGCAACGTATCTTCTAATCGCATATACACCAGTGTTAACAAAGCCTTTATCACCGTTTTATAGACATCAATGTAGATAAGGGCCCCAAAAGCAGAGACTATGAGGGCCTCACCAAAGTGGACAAATTCCTTATAACTACATATCGGGCCCAAGGCGCTGCCGAGACCCTGCCAGACCCTGCTATTCTCGACTGCACTCTCCCCTGCTTTGATTACTTGTGCCCACCTCCAGGCGCTGCCAGACTAGAACAAAATCAAATCATTATACCAGTTGACCTGACTCGTGTGGTCGCACTTCCAAGCAAGCCTCACATTGCAACACACTGGGTTTATTGACCAATGTGCACACAAGACAAACCCAGCCCTTACCACCATTCGCCCCTGCTGCTTCTCCGTCAAGTCCACCAACAGGAGGGCAACAACTGCAGCCTGCCCTCTTACACCATTCGTGCCTACGCCATGTTCCCATCCCTCCCCTATCCTGCACAACACCCCCCTCCTCCTCCTCCTCAAGTGAAGTCAGATCTATAACAGCTTCACCACCCCTTGCACGGAACCCTCCCTCCGAAGCATTTGCTGCTGGCCGACCTTTGCTATTGCTGGACTTAATGGGCCCTCTACCTGTAGAACCAGCTGCCCCAGAGACTGAGCTTTGACCTTTCCTGTATCCTAGCCCAGGTGGTGCCGCTGCTGCTGCCTCTCCTGCCGCTGCTCCCTCTGCTGCTCGTCTTGCAGCTGCTTCAGCTGCCGCCACTGCTGCTGCATTACGCCCCTGAGACCTCCCAGGCAACTGGTGCAGCTTAGAGCCACTTCCAACTCCTCCTCCTGCTGCTGCTGTACCCTGCATTGCTGCCCCTCCCGCCTTCACACCTCCACCCCTACCACTCCCTCCACTTGTCACTCCTGCTGCTGCCGCTGCTCTTGCTGTAGTTGCCGTGCCCCCACCAGTCACCGCTTGCCCAGAGCTCCTTACAGGGCCTGCCTGCTGCCTCCCGCCATTACTACTGCCCTCCCCTCTCATATCAACAATCTGAATCTCACCCCCTTCTTCCTCCTCATCCACTCCCTGGCCCCCTGTTGCCTCTGTTGGGCACCACACATTGTCCCGCAGCCGCCGTTCTGCTGCCTGTGCTGCTGCTTGTGCAGGCGTTAGGTTCAGGTAGTCGCTGCTGCTGCTGCCTCCTAAGCGCTGAGGGCCTGTGGGGAACAGCCGCTGCTTCGTGGCACGAGCTTCGGCAGCCTGGTGGGGAAAACAGCAGCAGGCGGGGCTTCAGAATTTCTGCAATACCAACCAAGTTCACCAGTGGAACAGAACGGACAAGGGTAACCGCAACACAGTACCATAGGGATCTGCTGGATAGAGGTAGTTGAGTTACTCTCTGCAGCTATGGACAGTGTTCTTCTCAGCACTAAGGCCTGCCACTTTAAACAAGCAGTAGTATAACACTGAGACAAAGGCAGAGTAGTAGCAGAGTATCAAGACCAATGAGCCGTGTCCAGGTTGAGGTCCAGGCAGTGCTAGCTACATGATAGTCCTCCCAGGAACACCAAATTGGTAAACTGTCACTCGTCAACAAACATGGCACGTCTTCGTTTGCCATGATCCATTGCAGTTGCAGCCTTGGCAACACAAACATTTCCTCTGCGACACCAAGTGCTAACCATTGCATGCTACCTCAGCTGAACCGTAATAGTGTCTGCAGCTGTCCTACCTGCAAGATGGCACCCCTCTTCCTGTGCTCAGGAGGGTTGTGCTGGGGAATGAAGGAGTGGCTGCCCAACCGGCCTGCAGATGCTGCATCAAAGCCCTGCCCTGAACCCCCAATGCCCCTGTCCATCAGGCTCTCAGCCTCCTCCCAAAGCTCGTCTAGTAGCTTATAGAAGGTAGCATTATGTGGCCCATGCACTATATGTACAAGCTCATGCAGCATAGTTCCTAGTATGTGGTTGAAGTCATAGAAGCTGTCTTGGGAGTGGTGGGGTCTTAGTCGGATCTTCACTTCTGCCCCACGGTTTACATTCAGGCCGAGGAGGTTGGGGTTCTTAGGGACGAACTCGGACAGCTGCTTCACGGTCCAGGAACGGTTCCTCATGATGGGCTGGACTTGATATGCTACTTTCTCAAGCAAGGCTCGGGCTTCAACATCGTTTGATCGGCCGAGCGTCTTGATTTGGAGCACTTTGAGGGCATCTGGGGACATTACAATGGCGCTTAGGGCGCCAGAGGTAGGCGACAGGCAGAGGCTGAGCTCAGCGCCCCCCCTGGGGGACTGCCAATCACTTGTAGGCAATTGCCCTTGTGACACTAGCCTCACGTTTACTCGTATGGGCTAAGAAAATAGGTGTTTAGGCATGAATGTCTCGTGAGAGGCAAGCGTAATTTAGAGCAACGAGCGCATGGAAGCCTCAACAGAAGCTTATGACTGAGGTGCGCAGACTCGCTCGTCACATGAGCCTGGAGCTGCACTTTTGGATTATGGGCGGTGTGAAACCAGTGTAATGCTGTTCTTGCATCGTACTTTCAAATTGTGTACGCACTCAGGTGAGTGAGCACTCACTTCAGTTGAGTGCGGTGCGTGAAGTGAGGTGATGCTCAGGCCAGGCCGCCTAACCATCCTTCCTGGATGAGCCCCGCTGCTCAGGCTCCCTGGGAATTTGGTTGCATGCTCGCGTCAGCTCCTCCCATATAACCTTCAGAGGAAGACACCCACATGCTGCCCCACCTTCCGGAGTAGTGCCACACACACTTATTCCGCTAATTCCCATATTCCATCAGATTACACGCGTGAGGTAGCCTCCTTGATCCACATGGTTATGTGAAGGAGCTGCAAGATGCACAAGAGCCAGGCCCCCAAGTCTGTCAGTAAAGTTGATCTCAGCCAGACAACTCCCAGAGAGCTGTGGAAGAAGTACATCTCAAAGCGCCAGCCGGTAAGCCTAGCTACGCACAGTACTAGCTCACCATTTGAATAGCAGCTCACAGTTCTTCTGTGGTGATAGGTGGTCATCAAAGGCACTCAAGACTGCTGGAGAGCCTACACAAACCAATTCCTCTCAGAACATGCTGTGAGTACCATGCCACTAGTATAGGGAATGGCATGCCATAGTATAGGTGGTACCCTTTTAATGCTCCTCCTGACATCAAGGGCTTTATCATGCAGGGAGATGCCCAGGTTCAGGTTGAATTCCGCAACAGCAATGGAGAAAGCTTTGGCCAAGGGAAGAAGGTTCCCATGAGCTTCAAGGACTTCTTGCAGCACATGGACAAGGGGGACCAGCTGCTCTACATGAGCACGCAGGAGGTAGGGCCAACCAGGACCAGTACTAGAGCAACAAGTGCATGGAACCTAGTACTGTAGTACAGTGGCTGCTTTTACTGCTACATGAGCAGGGACCAGCAAGGCGTTTGCATCAGGCTGGCGCATTGCTCGTTTCTTGCACATCCTGCTTGCATGGATCTTGTCATGTCACTGGCAGGGTCTTGCATATGATCGCCCCTATGCTGTGTCAGTATTTGTGGTTGCATGCCGAAGACAACTCATAGATTCTTCAAAATTTCTGTTTCCATAAAAGTTTTGAGGTGCGGAGCCTATGGCACTTTTGCTATGGCCTACCATGAAGGTTATAAAACATCACTTTCCCCCTGCTTTTGTTACCTGTACCCAACCTCCAGGTAGGATGAACTTGAACCGCAATTGCTGGTGACCACTAGTACAGAGCACTAGATAGCGCAGTAGCGCACCTGCTTTGCTGCAATTACAGCAATATGCTGTGATTCAGGCTCTCGGCTGCTCGGATTCCCGGCAGGCTGCTGCAGTGCACATGCTGAACACAATTTTCAAGTTGCCATGAAAGTTGTTGACCAGAAAGCAGCAAGGCAGTACCCCTGGCTTTCAAGAGTTCAATCCCATTGCTGGAAATGCTTATCCTGCTGTTGCTGTGTTGTAACCTTTGTCAGGTGCCCACATGCCCTGACGGGCACCCCCACTTGTATGGGGCCCCCCTGGACCACCTAAGAGGACATTTCCCCCTGCAGCAGCCCCTAGTGGGAAATCTGGTACCTCAGGCCATCAACATGTGGATGGGATGTGCAGCTGAAGGTAGGAGAGATACTGCTTCCCTTGTTGCTGCTGTTTGTGCTGGTCCTGTTGCTGCTGGGGTTGCTCCTTTTATGTTACATTCCATGATATGCCATAGCATTGGTACCATAGGCCCCGCACGTGAAGCTGTTACAAAAAGCAACGAGGTGGAGCAATAAACTGGATGTCTCCGTTATGCTGCACTGTTCATTCAGTGTGCTGATTGATAGACGTTCAGATTACCCAATTCTGCTAGATTGTGGCACATCCATACATACAATCTTACTCAGCTATCAACTCCTCAAGTTGTCTTAGGCATGCAATTCCAATGCCTGCTCGTACCTGCAAAACCTGGAATGTCTGCATTGTTCAAATCGTACTTACCCTGGAAAGGGGCCGCATTGCATTCTTCTTAGAAAAGTAGCCAATGTTGAGCGCAGTTAGGGGAGAAGGTGTGTGAATGTTGCCACTGGCCGGGCTGCATATTCTACGTCCATTGGCAATTTGACAGACCAAGCCTTGAGAGGACAGCATTTCAGCTGCTGCATGGTTTATGATTGTGCCTTGCCCATTAAGTGTCATTTGATCCCTGTCCACTGCATGCATACCACATGTTGAACACTTGAGAGATTGCAGCACTGCAATTTATGCAAGCTTCTTCTCGGGTTAAGCACTCCATATCATATCTAGGGCTCCATTCTGTTGTGGGAATCATGTTCATCTCAGGTTCTTCTAGTGGTCTGCACCATGACTACCATGATAATCTGTATATTCTGCTAAGGGGGAAGAAGCGCTTCAGGCTATGGCCCCCATACACTGCCAAGGGGATGTACACACATGGCGTGTTGAAGAAGGTGTACCCTAATGGGAGGATTGTGTATGAAGGACAAGGGGAAGTGCTGGCAGATGGGTCAGGTGAGAGGGCAAATTGAAGGGGGGTGAATACAAAGGGGAAGCAGATGGAGAGAAGGGGATGCAGAAGACGCAAGGCAGGGGTGAGGGCAGAAGAATGGTTGGGTGGAGGATGAAGGGGCATTGCAGGGGAGGAGGGGATGTGAAGGGGTGGGAGATGGAGGGACGGTAACTGCTAGAAACAGCACAGATGGTGACAGCTGACAACAGTAGTAACTTTCATTCTCATCATGGTGCCTGGGTCAGAGGGAAGGTATGTATTCAGCCCCCCTGGCGGCAGCATTCCAAACTCCTTTGTTCACTTCACTAGGTAAGAGCTCACTGCAGTTTATTTCAACTGGCCCTGATTGTTGGGATCAACATGCCATGAATGCAAGATCCAGCTTTAGCTTGCATCCCTGACTTAGTGGGGTTGTTTGACAAAGCATGCGGTCTGTATTGCTTTTCAATATGTAGCTAGGTCTCTTGATGTCTGATTGTCTCCGCCCTTGTCGTCTTAGCTCTCAGTATCCGTCGTCCTCAGCACACACTAAGAAACTGATTGCAGTTATGTGGCGGGTGCTGCACGGTCCGAGGGCGGTGCAATGATGTTTCTTATGTACAAGATATACAGACAGATCCAACGCCTCTATACGATTACTTTTGTAACGTTCAGATGACAATAAGCTACCTTGTTTGTGACATGGGGTGTGCATCCTCAGTATCAGCTGGGTTTACGTTTTGCAGTAAGATTTGGCGTCCAAAGCTGGTTAGGCATGAACTCCTGTATCTTTGTATAATGACATGTGAAGGAGGCTTCTTGCTCATTATTTGTGCATTGGAGCTTGAGCTCCATAGACGTCTTAAAGACTTGCCTTTCCTGTCGTTCCCAAGTTTCTTTCCGGCCCTGGGAGCTCTCAGTGTGGTCTGCTTTTGTAATTCTATTGTGCTGTACCACTGCCCAAACTGGATATAGTGGGTTAGCTCTTGCATTTAGTCGTCGTGGTAACTGGCACCAGAAGGAACTTGTTTCCTTGTTGCCCTCCTGAAGACTATTTGGTTCGCCCACTGTTCCCTTGCTGGTTTGCTTCAACAGATGCTCGGGATGTGCAAGCTTGGCAACTCAAAGCCTCAGCTCGCAAGGCAGCAGCAGCAGCAGCAGGTGATGGTTCTGATCCTGAAGATGCCGAGCTAGAGCAGCTGCTGGCAGGAGTTATGGAGGGGGACCAGGGGGAAGAGCTGGAAGGCTTCCTGGACGATTATAAAGATAGTGATGATGGTATTAACGCTAATGGGATTGATCGTAGCGATGAGGATGAAGCAGAGCTCCCTCGGGCACTTTCAGCCCAGGATGAATGGCTTAGGCAATGTTATCCGGAGAAGGAGCGGGAGGAGCGGCGGGAGAGGAAGCGGGCAGATAAGCAGCAGGAAATGGGCCCTGCCAGCAGCAGTGGCAGGGCCAAGGAGGAAGGGGATGAAGGGCCTATCCCTAGCTTCAGCCAAGTGGACTTGCGTTTGCCTATGCGGCAGTTGCATAAGAGGTTCCCACTGTTTCCTGGGTTGCTGTCTGCTCTGAAGGTGGAGCTGGAGGTGGGGGAGATGCTGTACCTACCTGCTGGGTGGTTCCATGAGGTCACATCATTTGGTGCTGCAGGTGAGGTGGAGGGATGAAAGGGAGGCAAGGAGAAATTGGTACGGCATGAGCAGAGGAGGGGGGGAGGATTTGTCTGATGGCTCGAGCAGGGATGTTAAGGTGAAGTGCGGTTATGTTGGGGCCGAGATGCTGTACCTGCCTACTGGGGGGTTTTTAGGAGATCATGTCATATGGCAGTACAGGTGAGGTAGAAAAGGTGGTGTGTAGCCGGCATTGTGAATTTTTTTTGCAGGAAGACACTGAAAGGCAGGCATGCCTTCTTCTAAGCTGCAATCCCGCTGACCATTTCTTGTCAATGCAATACAGCACCTGGGGGTTGCCTTGCTCACATTATGCATTGCTCACGTTATACACAACTAGCTGGTCAACTGCTTCATGTACCCATTCAAGTACATCAGGACCTGCAAATTTTTCTCACCATGGTTGTGATCCCCTGCTCATTGCTCCCTCTTCCCCTTCCCTGTACCATCAGAGGGCGGTGGACACCTGGCCATCAACTACTGGTTCCATCCACCAGACAACCTGGACTCAAGCAAGGCAGGTTTCAAGCAGCCCTACACCTCACAGTTCCTACCTGAACTATGGCAGCAGCGCCTACAGTGGCTCCAGCAGCAGCAGGGGGCCCAGCAGCAGCAACAGCAGAATGCAGGAGGCGCAGCTGCCCTCAGCCGCAAGAGATCGCTGGACGCTGGAGCCGCTACCACCCCCTCTACTGCTGGGAGAGATGGACCGTCAAGCAAGAAGCAGATGAACAGCAATGGCATCAGCAGCAGCAGCAAGGTAGCTGTCAAGGGCAACCAACAGCAGGAGAGGGGCAAGGGTGCAGCAACGGGTGTGCTGCATGTACCTGTGGGCAAGCGTCGTGTGTCCTGGACAGATGAGGTGGACAGCCCTAGGAACAAGTACCGCATGCACATGACGCATGAAGGCACGGCCAGTGGACATCCTAACAAGCTACCACCTCCTAGGTAAGCAGGGGGGCAATGTCACATAGCGTCAAAGAGCACAGTGGGTCACAGAATGCAGCAAGCTGTTGGGGGCTGGGCTCCCCCATTGCTCAAAGTAGTAGACGACCAAAAGAAAATCAGGTAGAGAGAGAGAGGGAGGTTCAGGGTGCGTGCGGGGGACTGTAAGGCGCAAGGAAGAGACTGAGGGCCTGACGACACGCTGCGAACAAAACTCTCTGCCATCCCCTGTCATGTCGCTTTGAGCCAGAGCACAATCTGAATACCTTGCAGACTTTGGCACCTGTTTGCAATCTTCATTTGCCACAATTATGAAGTTGAGTTTCCACCTTTTGCTCGGCAGCTTCTGTTTTGGGAGGCTTATTGCATAGTTTTGGTCCAATTCCCTGTTTTGGGAGGCTTATTGCATAGTTTTGGTCTGATTCCCTACCACCTAGCAGCATGGAGATAAAAGCTACGGGCTTCGCTTAGATCACAGGGATCCCTGCTCCGACACCTCCCGATATTGCTTTGTCAGTAGGCCAATTCTGTTTGCCCTTTACCCATGCCCACAGGACCCCAACGGCACCCCCACCAGAGGAAGAAACTGTAGTGCTAGGCTCTGCAGTACAAGGTGCTGATGCTGCGGTATTAGCTGAGGCCCAGGGCTCCTTAGACAGCTTGTTTGGAGGTGGTGAGGAATCTCAGGCAGTGGTGCAGGAGCTCCTGGCGCAGTTCATGGCAGCGAGGCAGCACAGGCGCAAGAGGCACGTGCTATACATACCTGGCAGGAGGCACCACCCTGTGGTGATGATAAGACAGGTGCCTAGGCCACGAGCCCCACGGTAATGTGGTCCATGTGACAGCAGTATCTGACGTGTGGTGATGGATGAAATAGTGCTATGTGACTGAAAGGGCCATCGGTCCATGGATAGTGTTCGGTGGATGGTAACAGCTGAGCAACGGGCTACCGGCGACAGAGTAATTGGGCCTCTCACCATCTCGGCATGTCCCTGCACAAAAATGCTGCGTTGCATATGTTGGCAGTGCAGGAGGCAAGCAAGAGTGAAGGTCCCTTGCAAATGAGGATGGGACCTAACACTACTGAGTGAGCGCCATCCGTCGTCCTTTAGTTTTCAAGCCCACGATCTCGGGGTTCTGTGAGATGCGGGTTTTGTACTGTGTGGGCACCTGTGGTCACCATTGAGGACTCTTCTCTCCCAGCTGCCCGCATCGAGTTGAATGGGTCGCATTTGGCATGAGCTCCTGCCTTCTTTGACCGGCTCAGTTGGGATCGAGTCCCCTTGGTTACTTGTCCTATTAGCAGCCATGGCCTCTGCGATTGCTGGGCAGCGTCAGGCGTGTGCATCCTTGACAGGATGCCGCTCAACCACAAGGTGACATACAGCATGCTATTAACTTCTGGTTTGACACCTAGCACTCTGGTTGATGACCCAATGCTCAACAGGTTGGCTGGCGCACCAAGGCCATTCACAGCAGGCAGCAGGGTCCGCAGCGTGCAGGTAGGCAGTGCTCATGAGACGTTCAATTAAAGCTTTGATTTCAATCCTAAAACCGTCGCGCTTGCTGCCAGGTATATGCAAAGGGCAAGGGCAAGAGGTCTGCTAGGCAGACGATGCTGCCCCAAACTGGTCCACAGCAGGTAAGCTTGCACGATGAACAGCCGGCAATAACTGCGCTTTCCGTGCAGCTTACGAAGTCCGATTTTCTTCGCAGATGACACGTGGCCCACCACCAATCGACCCCGATAATGAGGAGTTCGTTATCTTCATTCGTCCTACGTCAGGGGTAAGCCCGGCCATCCTTGCAAAGCATGCTCCCATGCATGCTCATGCAAAGCTTGCACTGCTCTTCATAAAGCACAAGACGCTAACACGAGGGGTGTACTGTTGCCCTGCAGCCCATCCAGCAGTGGATGAGTGTGTCAGTGGTCAAGGGCGGGAGCCAAGCCAACACGCTAGTAGCAGCCATGCAGCAGAGCGAGTGGGGCAGGGCCCTGTACTCCAGAACCCTCATAAGCAACATCGGCCAATCACTTTACAAGGTACGCCATTGGCACTAGAAACGGAGCCTACATGCTCTTCAACTGAGATCCAGGAGCTAAGTGCAGCAAGCAGAGGGTTGCAGCAGCATCAAAAGCAGCAAAAGCGAGATGGCTGGCAGAAGCATTTGCCTGGGGCTGGTAGCAGTCAGTGAGCTGCCTATGAAGGAGCGAATTGGCACAATGGCTAAATTGTGGCCTGGTAGGCAGAGCTCCAGCAGTTGACGGGGTGGTTATTCCCCTATGCACTGTTGGGCAGGCCAGCTCTCAGATCTCAAGCAGCTAGTGCTAGATCCACGTCAATAAACAGTACACCAGCGGCTATGCAGTGTTGGCTGCATGCGTCTAGCAATGTTGATACAACTTCCACAGTCAGCAGGAGCGGCTGCACTCAGGCTGCTGGGCGCGAGGAGGGTGCAGCCGAATACTCAGCAGGAGGTCAAGAGCAGTAGCAACTTAATCATGTCTTTAGAGCAATCCTAAAGCTTCCAAAGTCATAGAGGCAGTACCCTGCGTTAGCAGCGTGTGAGTTTGTGAGCTATTGTGGATGGACCCGTTGGTGTTCCTACGATTGCTGTTTGCATATAACCTGATCGGAGGACAAGCTGTGTTTGTGTCTCTTGTTTTTATTGCTTTTTTGAACGATGCTATCCAAAAATGCATGCAGCTCCTCCTGGCCTATTGCCCAGGCAGATTTTCACTTGGATTACATGCTCCGCTGCCTCACCCTTGGCACCAAGCCAGTACATAGAGCAACTGGGCAGTGCGGTGATCTATGTCATATACAGAGCAATCTGCCTCTCCTTGATATAAGGAAGGCAAGCCCGACACAAGAGGATATTCTTACCCTCCTGAGTAGCCAGGCTCTGAGTGTTACCTTGTGCTGAGTCCTGCCTCTGTGCTGTGTGCTGCAGGAGCGTGACGCTATGGTGAAGAGCATCCGCAAGTCAGCAGCAGATGCAGTTAAGATGGGCATGAAGTCACAGGAACCCATTGTAAATGTGCCCACCAAGGACTGGCAGTTTGCCTTCAAGATCAGGGTAAGTACCAGTCTCAAATGTCTGACTGCTTGGAGGAACCTTAGCATGCTTTAGTCTCACCCTGTGTTAATTAACAGTGGTGCAGAAGGAAGCTAGATTACAATTGGGAATTTCTGCTGCGATGATGTAGCAATTTGGAGCGGCCCAGGGAGGGGGAAGCAACAGCACCCTAGCATTACAATTTGGAATTGGATCATGAAGGTAGTGTGGAACAGTCAGTGTGGAACCCCTGCTTCTGTCAGGGATCCCACAAATAAAAGGCAGGCCTCTTGTGGCGGCTGTTACGATATGTTTCCTTTGCAGTATATGGTTGCTGTCAAGCTCGCTCTGCATGGTCTTCTCTATCTCTGCATTGCTTCTCATTTCAGTCTTCAAGACTTAAGTTAAGTACCCTTGACGGAAAACCCCTCTCATGCACCATCTTTGCGATTTAGGGGGTAGCATGTTGTCACATGGAGGTTGGGTGAGTGTCTTCCATTAGTACTTGTATCTTGTTTGCAGCCCAGAGGGCATAGCACCTTAACGGTCCTGCACAGACGGCTGCTGCATGTTCATGGTTAACGGTCTCTTTGGTTGATTGTGGCGCATCAAGTGCTCATGTGCTGTTTTGCCCTGGTTGCTGTGTGCAGGACAAGAGTGATGCTGCAGATGCCTCCAAGGCCACCAACCTCACCATCATCCCCCCTGAGGACCAGATCACACTTAACCCCATTGACAGCTTCAAGAAGTTCTTCAGCTCAGCTTCCGCATGAAATGGCATGTAGCAGACCTTTGACTGGTTGATAGGGATGGGTGTATGGATGGGCATATCTTTGGGGCTGGCAGGATTTATGGCCAGTGCGTAGGGCATAGAGACGTAGAGGCAGAGTGTTGCTGGTTGACGTGGCAGCTGAGACAACGCACACACTGGTGGTTGGCTTTGCTTGGTTATATTGTTTTGCTTTCAACAGTGCTGAATGAAGCACGTACTCCATAGCTGGCAACAGTGAAGAACGGCAGGGCGTGGCGGGTTACATTGTTATATCTCTAGTGTTCTAGTGTTCTGGAAATGAAGGCAATGATTACGAAGCTACTGAAGATCTAGACGAACTACTGCTTAGCCACAGGTTTCATTCCATGAAGCCTTCTGTGCGGCTGCTCCTTAGGAGCCCTGGTGGGGCAGCCACCTGAAGTGAAACTCTGTGTTGCTGCACCATGGACAGCAGCAGCACGAGCAAGCTGCCTGTGCTTCTGTTCCTTGGAGACTTCCAGCTCCTGCTTTGCTTTGCTTGTCAACATGTCTGCTGTCTTACGTGCGTTGGCCTTGCGGAGGTGCAGCTCTGCTTCATGGCTGGCATGGAGCTCCCCAGCTGCTTGTGCCTGCCAGGTAGAAAGCATTTGGGTTAGCATAAGTAGACTGGTTGGATTCGGATCTTTCAGACAGGGTCACACCTCCCAGAAGGCTACGACATGGAGCCGATGAGAACTGCCTGCAGGAAAGCGTATATAGTCAAGCCCATGCTGCCTCAATCAACAGAATGTGACCTGTGGCATTCCTATATGTGTGACAGCAGTTACCCTGCTGCAGTGACAGTGGATATGTTGGTCATGCCAGCCAGATCTTCTTGCTTATGAATCTTCTTGAGATTAGACTCTCAAGGCTGCTGCTGCCCGTACCTGCTTGGCATGCCATGTCTGCAGAGCTTCTGTCTGCGCTTGCCTCCGAGCTGCCTGTTGGTCTGCTGCTGCTTGTCTGGAGCCCCTGCTTTGCTGCAGCTGCAAGGCCTTGTATTTTGCAAAGGCCATGGGGTCTCGCAATCCACAGGCAACTCCTTCTTTCAGTACTGCATGCTTAGGGCAAGACAGGGTCTCGAGGGCAGCAGAAGAGATGGGTTTTGGAGGATGGTACAGCTTCCTGAATTCCCAGCTTTTCGACAGGGTCTTCCTGCAGTGTGCAGCATACATGTCAACCGTGGCCTGAAATGAGAGTAGAAGGAGAAAGAAGCAGGATTTTCAGCTTAATGCTTAAGTATAGTTGCTAATTCCACGCGAGATAGTCAACCAAGTCGTAAAAAAAGCGTACTGGTCATGTCTGCATGCCACCTAACGCCTTACCGGATGTCTTTGCGCACTGTGTCAACAATCCTGCTGGGCACATGGTGGCGAAACATCTGGTGCTGGCACGCGTATCCAGCAGCTGTCGATGTACTTGCATATTCCGAGTTCCCTTCTCCACATCTAACGTCGCAAGCCGTGCTTGCGGCTTGCTTTGCGAAAGTGATGTGCATTCTGTCATCCTGACCCATGTTCCCGTCTGCGGGTAGGCGATAGGCGATAATGGGCAAAGATCGAACTCCCAGACTTGGTACACAGGAACTATGTACAGTTCTGCTAGCTTGCGTACTGCTCCCCACTCATGACAAGCACGGAAATTCGTTCTCCCACGGTGAAGGCAGGTCGGCACTACAAGGCTTGCTGTAGCACTCATGGGTCACCCGACATGCGACAGGTTTGCTGAGCTTTGTCTATGCACTATGTCCGTGACAATACCTCGATTTCTTCAGTCCGGATGTGAAGCACTTCCCCCTGCCTGCAGGACATGCGGGGCAGTTGGTGTGCATGCTCAAGCGGTTGCGGTAGGGCTGTCACAGGGGGCTCACATCCTGTAGCATTCTGTAACCTTGATCGTACTTCAGAACTTCACATCTGGCAACTCTCTGAATATACAATTTCCCTCCCATCTTGTTATTTGTCTGCTTGGCTCTTGAGGCTCGGTAGCATGCAGTGTACGTGCAGTCTTAGACAGCCGTCGCAAGCGCTGGGTGTCACGAGCCGTCTGGGTGTCAAGAGGCGTCTCACAGCTCGCCGGATTTTAGTCATGTGCGACGCAAGCAATAAGAAGGTGGCCATAGTGACAGGTGCTTCCCAAGGAATAGGGTTAGAGGTGAGGAGGGCAATTGCAACGGCTCCTGTGACAACAGCTTCAGCACCCGACAGCTATGAATGGTCCCCCAACGCATTAGTTGCACGCGCAATGCTTTCTTTTGCCTGCCTTCATACTGAACCACAGGAAGGGTCCTTAATGATACGTTCTGAAGCTCGGGGCCTTGCCAACCCTTCATCACCCTTCTGCTTTGCAGTTTGCCAAGCAGCTGCTCCAGAAGGACTACACAGTGATAGCAGCTGTTCGCGGGCCAAGCAACGAGCTGAAGACCCTGCAAAAGGACAACCCAGCTTTGAAAATCACCACACTGGACGTTTCCAAGTCCAAAAGCATAGAGGTCAGTTTGGCATTTGCCTGCTGCTCGAAACTCACATCCCATGGTACTAGTTAACCCAAAAATATATTTTGCAAGAGGCATATGTTCTCTGGCCAAGATGGTAAAACCAGCTGTAAGCTGCGGTTGATACAGCACACACGGACCAGCCTGTTACTTGCATGATCATGCAGGATGTATGGCATTGGTGTGCTGTTGGCTACGGCATCACCAGCTGTCATTCACTGCCCATGCTAAATCATAGAAGCCACTGTTAACTGTATGCAAGCCCAAAGCATTGGAAATCCAAGCAGTTCTAAATGAAGTCAAGTGATGTATCAGCATGACAGAGACTCTATGTGTGCTAGCATGGCTCTGTAAGATATGTCCGATGCTTCCAGGAACTTGCATGGGGTGGTCTCCCATGGCCATTGCGCCCACAGACGTAGGCCACAGTCATATGTGAGCTTCCCAGGCCTGCTCATGCCCTCTGTAGTTTATCACCTCCTCATTTCTCAGAAACCTGCAATGCTCACTGCTGCAGGACTGGGCTAGTATTGCTCGAGGTAGCAGCTTTAGGGTTTAGCGTTTGCATATAGGGTTTAGGGTTTTCATTCTGCAATGCTCACTGCTGCAGGACTGGGCAGAGAACCTACAGCGGCAAACTGGAGAATCAGCAGTCAATGTAAGTAATAAGCCACGGACCTGGGTGCCTCGCATGCTCGCTTGGTTTGGGATAATGAAGTAACTGCCACATGCTAACGTGCTTTCTTGCTTGGCGCAGCTGGTCATCAATAACGCAGGTAAGCACTATCCTTTGCAGGCACCTAGTCGTCTGCATGCAATTGTCTTCCTCTGGCACTGCTCCATCTGCATCTGCACAACGTTTTCTTGGGAAGAGCTGTTTCTTGAGTCTGTCCAACAAGAGCAACGGACATAGCTACACAAAGTAGCCAACCTGCTTGTCAATACAGAAGTACTGATCTAGAACAGTCCTACCGGTATACTCCTCTGAAGTGGGCAGTTTCCCCCACTAGTATCCTGGCAGCATGGGACTCCAGCTGGTATTTTAGGGTTTATGGTTAGGGTTTTTAAGTAGGGTCTCAGGGTAAAGACTGAATAGCATACTGCCAACCTGCTAATCGCTCAGTATAAATGGCCCCTCAGCAGATAGGGCCTGCAATTGCTACAAAGCGTACAGGTGCTGCTGCTGAGTGCTCCGTAGGAGGATTTTGCAGTCTGATGGTACATTCACAAATGCCGTCCACTTTGATAATCGCACAGTCCTGTATTCTTCCATCACCCTGCCAGCACGGGGACGGTCACCTTGCTTGAGCAAAAGCATTGGCTATAATGGGCTATACTGGCTATAATCGATTATTTGAAACCAGAGTTTGTAGGAAAAGTACTAGGGTTGGTGGTGCTCGACTCTGCTGAGGGGCGCGGCAGTGAGGGGAAGTCGAATCGACGCTGAAATCTGGTTTCTACAAAGCCCTTTAAAAGTGCCACATGTATGAGCCAATGACGGATTAAGGGTTAAGCTTTCCTATGTTCCCTGCAGGCATCTATGGCCCGCGATTGAACTTTGACACTGTGACAGCTGAGGACATGATTCAAACCTTCACCACCAATGCCATTGGCCCTCTCCTAGTCGTCCAGCAGCTCTGCAGACATAACCTCATACCACCAGGTTCTCTGGTAGCAAATGTCACATCAAAGGTGAGGACTTGTTTTAACCATTGTATGTGTCTACCCTGCCTGGCCTCTTGTCGACGGTGCCGACGGTGTCGACGAGTTGTTCTTAGCCAGTGTGCAATGTTCGAGCATTCTAGACTGGTGCCTTTTTCCTGTGCTGCGAGTGCAGGTTTAGGGTTTAGCTCCCTCCTACACTGCAGAAGCTCGCCTCCAAGACACATATCTTTTCTTGGATGGTGCAGTACAATTGCGCCACACTTTTGGTTTTGGAGGTGGTTGCAAGGGCAAGCTGTAGCTTGTTTAGGGTTTTAGGGTTTAGGGTTTAACTTTACCTAAACTAAACCCTAAACCCTAGTTCTGGAGGTGGTTGCAAGGGCAAGCTGTAGCTTTTGACAATGCTCTGGTGTTGTTGGTCGTCATTACATGGGCGTTTTTAACACGGGGGCGGGATTGGGGTTGTAAATGAAGTGCAGGAAGGGCGCAGTAGTGACAACACAAGCAGTTTCCCATGCAAGCAGGAGTGTCTCTTTGCAAAGGGCCCCCAGGACGCCTTCTTCACTTTTTGACATGCACACATTAGTGCCCCTGTGCTGTTTGACATGACACCTCTTTTCAAAGCTGCAAGAACGAGGTCTCACAACGTTCTTCTACACTTTTACAGGGCTGCTGTATTAGTGCCAGGGCAGGGTTTAATATCATCATACCTGTATTGGGCATTGCACTAGAGCTCCTAGATTGAATGTGTGCCATGGCGGGAGTGGAAAATGCATTTGCACTGCTGAGCGATGCTGTGATGCAGCTGCCCTCTACCGTAAACCCCCAACCCTAAACCTCAAAGCTTAAACCCAAAACCCCAAAGGCTAAACCCGAAACCTCAAACCCTGAACCCCAGTGATGCTGTGATGCAGCTGCCTTCTACCGTAAACCCCAAACCCTAAACCTCAAACCCCAAACCCTAAACCCAAAACCTCAAACCCTAAACCCTAGTGATGCTGTGATGCAGCTGCATTCTTGCCAGCTATGCCAAAGTCTGCTTAACTCAGTGGCCGTTCCACCATGCTTGTACCAATCTCGTAGACAGATTGTACGAAGCTTCTCACAGCCTGAACTGTGAATGTTAAACTTGTGTTTGTCACTGCTAGGTTGGATCTGTGGATGACAACCGTTCTGGAGGTGGGTATGCATACCGCGCCAGCAAGTCCGCACTAAACATCATCAACAAGTCCATGTCCATAGATCTGGAGCCTAGGGGCATCACTTGTGTGCTGTTACATCCAGGTGAGGGTTGTTTCTGCTGGGGATTAGGTTTAGGCAAGGGTGTTGAGTTAGGGTTTAGGGTTTGTGCTGTTACATCCAGGTGGGGTTTATTTCTGCTGGGGATTAAGGTTTAGGCAAGGGTGGTGAGCTAGGATTTAGGGTTTGTGCTGTTACATCCAGGTAGGGTTTGCCCTAGGGTGTAGGATTAAGGTTTAGGACATATGCTGTTGCACCCAGGGGAGGGTGTGTGGCTGCCAATCCAACTTCAATTCATTCAAAATATAAATCAATCCTGCTTGGAGAGTGTGATGCTGTTGCACCCATGTGAGAATATGATTTATGCCATGCCATTAGCTCTCTGCCTCGCCACCTGGGCATCCTTTGACGTGTATCAAATAAAATGCAAGACCAGCTATGCCAATGGCCAAAGAGACCTAGGCCATAAACACAAAGCTCCTGATCACAATCACGAAGCCACACAACCAATGGTGGATTTGCCACATGACACAAGCCGAGGCTAGATGCAACGGTAGGATGTGGTGGAAGAAAGAAAGCCATAGTCTGGTGCCCCAAGGTAATGGCGTTGACTCGTGCAGGCATATTTGTTTGGAGTGGGGCATAGCTGCAATCTTCCAGCTCCCTCCCCAAAGCAGACCATTGTATCATGTCAGGGTGCTGTTTCAAGCAGGTAGAAGTTGTGCTGCTCTGCTTGGCTTAGTATGCAGAGTTAAGGCCTGACAGGTTGCTATGCCTGGGCAACTCATGTTTTCAGCGTCACCCAGCTCACCACACCAAGGGGAATCAAGGGTACCTCCCTTTTTCCTTCCCTTCATTGACCTGGGATTACATTGTCTCCCCGCTGACTGCTTTTGTACATATTTGCAGGTTATGTTCGTACGCAGATGACAGGTGGCAATGGGCTGATTGATGCCTCAGAGTCTGCCAGTGGTATGCTGTCAGTTCTGGAGAGCGGGAGACCACTGAATGGGAAGTGGTATGACTTTGCTGGCAAGGAGGTGCCCTGGTAGGTCTCATGATAAGGAAAATTGTCTCATGTTAATGGAAATCGAACTGGTTGGAGTCATGTGGTGGGTGCTGCACGGCCCGAAAGCTGTGCAGTGATCTATCTCATAGATAAGGAATGTGCTCATGGGTGTCCGTCCCCATGCTCCTGATTGAGCAGTAGGAGATATGGTACCTCCGCAGATGCATCACTGCCAAGTGCAAACAGACTGGTGGGGAATGACAAGAGCGAGCATGCAGGAATTGCTCCCGGTGACAGTTGTTGACTTAATCTGTTGTCCTGGTGCTTCAATATGTTTGGGTGGCTATTGACTGGGTCAAGGAGTGGCACACGGAAGTATTAATCTGGGCTGGCCTGATAGACCTTCGCTAGGAAGGGGCCAGATGGCAGCATGATGGCAACCGTTCTGGAGCAATAAGTTTTGTGGGCAAACACGAAGTGTTTCACTTACAATTACCGGTATATGTTTTGTTAAGAGAGACACGGCACAGCCCTTCGGGCCGTGCAGCACCCAAGCATTACTCCAACCAGTTTATGTATAATTTGAGATAGAGATCATGTGCCTACCACATCTGTCACCAAGGTGCAATCTGTCTGATTACATTTGAATTAGATGCCCATGGAGTCTAGTTTGGCTCCGTTTCGGGCGTCCCCGCTCTGGGGCCAACTTGTAATATCGTAATCTTTAATAGAGATAACTGCACAGCCCTCTTTGATTTGATATGAGCAGTTGGAGCCTCCCAAGTTAGCTCCCAGATCCGGTCTTGTTCCCATCCGCACCCCCAGTCTGAAGCAGTCATGTGCTAAGTCGATTATCAGTGTGTATTCCGTGTGCACCGAGAGGTGCGTGATCTACTTCGCTGCAGACATCCAGTGCGTGAACATTGTAGACATTGAGTACAAGTTGCCGTTGGTTGCTAGTCTAGGCACCGACGGAGGCTCATTGTTTGGTGTTAGGTTATGCGTCAGTCGGTGAGCTGCAGTGCTCAGAAAATACTTGTTTGATGTATCTGATCTAACATAAATAGTAGATGAAGAGATTGTCTCCGCTATTCAATTGTCACCTTTAATCAAAGTTTAGGTGGAGCTGCTGATCACCTATTGTAGTGTTGAGGGCACGCCTCATCTTGCTATAAACTTAAGTTCTCTGAATGAAGCATGTAAGCCGCAGCAGCCAGTCTTATAGGAGCAGTATTAGCTGCTTGATGGGCGGCTATAGCGCTACACATTATGCAAGAGTTGACCGTCAAGGCAGGTACTGCTGGCTCCATCTCAAAAATCTCAGGAACCTTGACCCATACTACACCAATATGTTATGTATTTCCAAGTTAGAAGAATGTGACATTACAATCGCAGGAATCGAACTTTCGCCAGCCCAGCTGCTGGACTCAGTTTTATCCTGAATCGAGGCAATATGAACAAACAAACAAACAGAAATTTAAGGTGCGGCAACACCTTATGAACAGCAGGTGCAAAAGCGCAAACTACAGTCTTGTAGATATTGGGACCTTGGAACACACTCAATCAGCCGACAGAGAATCCAGCCATACCGTACTTACATTGTTCGATCCCAACTCAGCTGGATGATGTGCTACAATTCAGCAAAAGCTGCAGCTGATACCTCCAACCCCAGTTGAGGTATCAATTGGAATTTGAGGTATCAGCTGCAGCTCTTGCTGAATTGTAGCACAGCATCCAGCTCAGCTGAGTTGGGATGAATAACAGTAACAGGGGGGTCTGCCTACTTGCTGGCGCATTTGGCTGTGCCATATGGAGGACAGCAGAACTCGTGCGTAATTAGCTCCAACATATCGATATCACTTCCCATGGGCTCCATGTCCTGCCAGTATCAACCATCAAAACAAACCCTGCAAATAACAATGGATAAAAAAAAGCCTGCAATGCATCACAGCCCCCTTAGGTACATCAAACACAATCCCCTTTGTAAGCAATCTCAATGCTCCCTGAATTGCCCTCACATCATGCTGGGCACACCTCTACCTTCAAGCCTCCCATGCCTGCATGGCCCAGAACAGCAGCGGACTGCAGCACAAGCAATGTTAACAATACCGTTTGTTTGGTTGCTCCCACCTAGCAACCCTCTTGCTGTTGCCACAGCCATGTTTGTTTGAATTATGCCCCCGTCCTCCTGGGGAACAACGGCCAGGGCGTTGTAGCAGCCGTGACTGGAGGACACAACAACAACAACAACAACAAACATCCAAGGTGTGGCAATCGCAAAGGGCTGCAAGGTCGAGACGACCAGACACAGTCATGGCGAAGGAGCTGTGCATGTGTTACCCAGTCAGGCTGCTACAACGCCCTGGCCTGGCCACATCATACTGGCGCACCAAGACATACTGGCCCCTGATCCTCCTCAATGGGCCTCAGAGTATTCATACCCACTTGCAGGCCCTGGTTCCTGCAGCTGAAGTGCAGGGAACAGCAGACCTGCTAAATGGCGCCTCATCATGCCTAACGGACTCCCATACAAGGCTCCCATTAGACAGCCCCTTAATGATAGGTGCCATTGCATACAAGCAGATTGCTTGCTGCAACTGATGCTGGTGCGAGTTGCAAAGATCCCATTATCAGCTGCCAACATGGGCAGCTCTACATATGTTGTGGAAGCAAGACGGGATTCGGAATTCCCCATGCTGCCCCCTCGTTGCATAACCTCCTGTGTCAATCTCACGCTGTTACCTCGGCCACTGTTTATCTTGCTGTTATGGAAGCTATTGTAGGCCACCAGATCTACTCCTGCTGCTGTTACTGCTGCTGCTACTGCTTGTTGTTGTGTCAATGCCCCGCATGTACTTCACTTGATCAACCAAAGCTTTGAAGCTGTAGGGCTCATTCATGGCCAGCTCCGCCAGCATCTTGCGGTTTAGCTGGATGTTTTCCTGCCTCAACCCATGCATCAATTCTGAGTATTTGACCTGCAGTAGCACGCAACCAGGCACGATTAGAGCTACAGGCAGCGAGGTAGCAGTGGCAAGTGGAACAGGAGGTCAGTTGAATCAGTTGAAACGAACGCCTCATGCCTTCAAGCGCACCCCGAGCTCTCTGCTGCCAGCGTTGGTCCTTGCGATCCACAACTTGCGGTTGTCTCGCTTCTTGTCCTTCCTGTGGCGGTATGCATGAAGGAGACCTTTCTCTGCTTGCTGTTTCGCTACTTTCCAGCAACGGTTCGCTCTGCCGCGGAATCCTTTGGCTATCTCCCAGACCCTGTTTGGTTTGAGGCCGCCCATGCTGCTATCATCTATAGGACATCCCGGTTAGTTCCAGAACCCGGAACGAGTTAGATCCAAAGCTCTGTAAGCATACAACAGCATACAACACTATAGACCAGCACCGAACCAGTAGAAGCAGCTGGGCCCGCACGAGGATCGACCAGCAGTAGGCAATCGTTAGCTGATTGTCAGTGAGCGAGCTAAAGTGTGGGACGCTAGAAGCTGGTAAGGATGAACTCCTAGCCGCACGCTATACTGGAAAGGTCGCCTAGCATGTCCAATGGAGCTTTCAGCATGGCTGGTGCGGGGTGAGTGGTGAGTGCGGCCAAGTGACACGGGCACATGGCGATGTCCTTGAATGTGCTTGACTTCTAGAAGCACATGCGTCAGGACAACCACAGCGCGGTAGCTCCTGACTTCGTTTTTGCCGGTGCCTGCTGCCTAAAATGCATGTGGTTTGAGGGCGCAAGGGGCATGCCTAAAACCGAGCATTGTACAGCTGTAGGACTCCCATCTCGTCCAAGCAGTAACTTCTCATGCCACCTTTGGCTGAACACTTTTGTTTGCCAATCTGCTTGAAACTGTAACATAGAAGGTCCTTTCCATGCCAATAGCGGATCCCATGCTGCCCCTATGAGTTGGCTGGCTTGGCCAAGGCGCCACAAAGTGAATAAGCACGGGCAGATCACTGTAGTCATACCTGCGCTGGTATGTTACTGTGCGCTTGCAGGGAAGGTTGCAGCTTGATCCATCAGGTTGTGGCTGGTGACTCGCCCCCTTTAACCTGCAGAACGAGGAAGAAAACATACTAAGCGCCTTACAGAGGCAAGTAAGCTTCCTCAAGTCACGCAGAACATGCTTCTTGATCTTTTCCACTATGTAATGCAGCTTGAAAGGCGAATGGGTAGTAACTATACGAGCTTGTCTGCCTGAATGTCCCTCAGCTGTCAAAGCCCACAGGACTGACATGGCACTTGAGTGGTGAGGTCTTATGAACCGCAGCAGTTCCCGCCTTACCCACTTAAAATCTATGATATTATGTGTAGCTAAGCAACATGCCAAGCATCTTGATATCTTTTCTTACAGCACCATTACTTGGCGGGCAGCAGTTACATGTTAGCAAGAGAATTGTGACCTAGAGATAGCAAGCATGTCCCGTGATGCATGTGAAGTCGCTAATGCTATGCAAGGCAGCGTTTTTTACCATTTGGTCCCAGCTGACTATAACCCCTTTGTTGCTGTCACGTGCAGTGCGTTCAGCGCTGGCCCTTGCATCAGAGAGGTTGTGGTTGTGGATGGTGGCAGCAAGGATGGCACAGTGGCAATGGCAAGGGCTGCTGGAGCTAAGGTGAAACCAAGCATCATCCTACAGTATTGTTATTACATTTCATGATATGCCATAGCAAAAAGTGCAATAGGCCCCGCAGCTCAAGCTGTGACAAAGAGAATCGAGGTGGAACTAGAGTATGAAGAGAGCGTTTGCAAGCCTGTGAGGGGACATTGGCATACGTCCTGCCATAATGAATAGTTCAGAATAGCCACTACCCTTGGGACACATGGATGTGGTTGACAGCTTTGGTTTATAAGCTCCCATTATACAGCTAAAGATGCTGAGGAAGTGAACTAACTTCACAGAACATGATGAGCGGTGCTACTTTTTTTGCCAATGGAATGCGCATGAAGGAAAGGCACTCTGGCTCCCCAAAAAGTGTTTTGCTGCATGCCATTACCAGGGGCACTGGCGCCCTTCACAAGCTTACCAAAGGACTAGCTACTAATACTATTCCAATCTTGGTACATGCACCTCCATTGGAATCCGCCCTCCCTTGTCCTGTTACTGTGCACATCTTAGAGTATTCTGTTCCACCTGGCTGCTCCACAGGCAAGCACTGCTGACCTTGTGCTTATTGCATGCATTGTAGGTGATCCATGCGCCCAGGGGTCGTGGGCCACAGCTCAATGCAGGCTGGCGTCACTCCAGCAGCCCCTGGTGCCTCTTCCTGCATGCAGACAGCCAACTGGCCCCAGGCTTCTGCAACATGTTTACAACCCGGCTCAAGCAACAACAGCAGCAGCAGCAGGAGCAGATGCAGTCTAAGAAACTGGCCCCTGCTCTCTGGGGTTGCTTTAGCACCATTGAGCCTACTGGAGTAAGTTGTGGTCTTTCCCCTGGCCTTCGGACAAAGTTGAACACTGCAATGAAGCTTTTTTTGCGGACCCTGTTGCTGCGTATGAGATCTTTTCACAGATGGATATATCTCATGGTGAGGGACTCAGTTGCCGTTGTACACAAGGCTGTTTTGGGCTGTATGGTATGTCATGGCTGCTTCTTGTTTGGCATGTTAGGCAAGCTCAGAAGCTCTCGTAAATCCTAAGCCGCTTGGCAGGGTGCCACCAGAGTTGCTATGTATGACTATCGGGCTGTACTGTGGCGACAGGTACTTGTCCAGCCATCATACCTGTATTGCACCCCATGGCAGCTGATGGATGGTGGACAATGCTTCATCAGTCTGGTACTGTGGCAGGGCATGTGTCTTCATGTGCAAAGCGTGCTCTGCTGATTAATATGGCTGGGCAAATGGCACAGAAAACCTTGCAACAAGAAGTGAGAGAGCAGGTCCATGCCACTGTGGCTGTCTTGATGTGTGTATCCGTAGGCTTTTGCCTGCATTCCTTGCACATCGCTTTTCAGTGTCTTGATGTGTATCCACAGGCTTTTGTCTGCATTCCCTTTCATATTGCCTCTTGTTGTCTTGGTGTGTGTGTCCTTAGGCTTTGGTCTGCATTTTCTTCCGCAACACCTTCTGTTGTCTTAATATGTGTGTCCTTATGCTTTTGTCCTGACTTCCTTCCATGTTGCAGCTTCCCTCCTGGCAGTCAGGGCTGTTGCGGCTGGGTGTGGGGCTCAGGACCAAGCTGCTCAAGCTGCCCTATGGAGATCAAGGCCTGTTCATACAGAGGAGCACACTGCAGCAGCTCAAGGTATGTGGCAGGGGGTGGGGGTATGTCAGCAGGGCTCCGGGGAAACTGGGGAGATATACACAAGTGGAAGCAGGCTGCAAGTGTTGCTGTATCATGCAGGTCACATACTGTTTGAAAGCTGGCGCTGTTAGCTGTGTAGGTTCAGTGTAGGGTAGGTCACACCTACATGACATGTTTGGGCTTGTTCTGGGCCTTGTGGCACGCCACCTTCAGCTACAACTCCCTTTGATCTGCCTTATAGAGTTATAGTGGAAGCGCAACATCAGAACGCATCAGGGCCTAGCGAATCATGTTTAGCCCAGTTAAATTCAAACCGGATTGCTGCTCAATCTTGGGTCTCTTGAATCTGGTTCTTCATAAGGGGTTCAAGTATCACCCTTACTAAGGAATCCAAACATAAACCGGAGGTTCAAAACTTTAGACCCTGTTCCTGGGTGGGCTGCTTGCTTGCGAAAACAAGTCATCTGAGAGCATGAGCTGGTGTTGGAAAGGAGCTTGGCAAATGAATCACAGTGCTGCTGCAATGCTCGGCAAGTCAACTTGTATAGTATTCTGTTCCAACCTCGCTGTTATTTGTGACAGCTTGAGGTGCGGGGCCTATGGCACTTTTTGCTATGGCATACGGTATCATGAAATGTAGTAAATAATAATAACGGCAGTGGGTGAGCCACTCATGCGGGGATGGGTTGAGATCAGTGCCTAATCCATGTGGGGTGCTTTTGGGTGTCTTTTGGGTGTTCGCAGTGGAAGATCCATCCCCTCAAACATTACCAGGACAGCAGGTCACCTAGTGTGGTCTGTATCTAGATGCAGTACATGGCAGGTTTTCTGGTGTCTTGAATGAAAGTGGTAGATTGTTGTGGCAAAGTGTCTGGGGGTTGTTATCTCATTCACTCAAGCAATCAAAACGCAAAACACTAGGCTTAGGGGTTAAACCAGGGTTAGGGTTTAGCCTAACCCTAAACCCAAAACCAGCTTTTTTGATCTCACTACGCCCTGGTTAATCTGTGCATATGAGGTAGATCACTGCACAGCCATGCAGGACCTGGGTAATCTGGATACCTGTGCCGGCTTCTGCCATGCAGGGGTTCCAGGACTGGCCTCTTCTAGAAGACATTGAGATGGTCCAGCGGCTGAACAAGCTGTCACCACCCATGGTTCTGCCGGCTGCTTTGTCAACGTCAGGAAGGCGGTACAGTCGTGTGGGGCTTTGGAAAAATGTACTGCTGAACCAAGGGATACTGTTGGGCTGGGCAGCAGGGGTTGATGTGAAGGAGCTTGCGCAGTGGTATTACAAGGGGTCTGGTACCATCCCTGAGGTACCAGTGCCAAGTCGGCCTCTAGGGGCAGCTGTATGAGTGTTGACAGTATGAGTGTATGAGGTGGGTTTGGTCGTTTGGACCTAGCAGGCCCCACTCTTGCGGCTGCCACACCTTTGCTGTTTGTTTGTTTGTTTGACGGTTTGAATGAAGCATTTTCTAGTATGTGCCTAGTTCGAAATAGGTACCTGACTTAATCGAACACTAGGGGGTATGATTAAACGCATTTCTCGGTTGACGGAAACCCCTGTTGTTTCAATATAGAGAAAAACTCTCTCTTTCTGTAAGCCGTATTGACGGAAGGTGGGTTTGACGTAAACGCGTTTGATCGAACGCGTTTACATCAAAGGGGCGTGACGGAAACCCCGTGTAAGAAAGACCCCCTGTGCACAGCAACCCCGTTCATGTCAATCAGCGATACCCTGCTTACAGTACATGAGGGTTTCCGTAACTACCGCTTCTGTAAAGGCCTGAAACCCTGCTTCCAGAATAGGCATTTTTCTCTAAGTTGACAGCAACAGGGGCCTGAGAGAATCCCGGCATTCATGGCAACCGAGCAATGGTGTTTCCAGCATACCTATGATTATGTAAACAGGGCACTTCCCTAAATTATTCCCTAAACTAAAGCCAAGAAACACAAGTTATAAGATAGGTGTTGATCTCTAAGTTGACAGGAACAGGAGGCCTGACAGCATCCCGGCGTTTACGATCACCGGTCAGTGTGTGTGTGTGTGTGTGAATCTTACATTGGCAAACCCATCGGCACGCGTGCGGTGCCACAGTTCACCACAGGGGTGGCAAAGCCACTAACACAAATAGAACCAGGAAAAACTGAACACCATCCACCAGTTTGAACTCCATCATGATGATCATGCATGTCCAAGCAGATACAATGATGCAGAATACTGGCCCTGAAAAAGTGCACACACAATTTTATTTTTTGATTTTTTTGGGGTTTTTGATTTTTTGGGTACATCCATCAAACAAGCAGCAACGCAACAGCATATATCACCAGAACATTGTATACATTTTATGCCAAAAATACTCTCACCCAGATGTGGAGAATCGCAGAGCAGCAGCAGTTCCAGAACTAACACAGACTAGTGGTGCTGCCAGCATACCCACCCATGATTCTGTCAACATGATAACTAAGTGATTTGTATTGTTCCAAGGCTTGGAAAACCATGAAGGTGACTTGTTATAACCAAATTAGCTTAAGCCGCATGAGGCCGCAGCAGGCCGCAAGGTGTTGAAGTGTGTAGAAGTGCTCAGGTAACTTAAACAATTGCAGGAGACATTTAGGGCACTAGAGGCACAACCTAGCCCATTTGTATTGTTCCAAGGCTAAACCATGAAGGTGACTTTTTATAAGCAAATTAGCCTAAGCCGCATGAGGCCGCAACAGGCCGCAAGGTGTTGAAGTGTGTAGAAGTGCTCAGGTAACTAGAACATTGCAGGAGACATTTAGGGCACTAGAGGCACAACCTAACCCATTTGTATTGTTCCAAGGCTTGCAAAACCATGAAGGTGACTTGTCATAACCAAATTAGCCTAAGCCGCATGAGGCCGCAGCAGGCCGCAAGGTGTTGAAGTGTGTAGAAGTGCTCAGGTAACTGAAACATTGCAGGAGACATTTAGGGCAGTAGAGGGACACTAGTGTGGCCTGCTGACATCACCTCCTTGTCTTTGGGTTCATCAGATGCCTCGACCTAGCAACCCTCTTGCAGCTGCAACGTGCACCTTACTTCATCTGAAGGAGAGAGAGAGAGAGAGAACTACGCAGAGAAGGGGGGAAATAATCCCTTCTTGCATATGTTAAGGGAGTGGACCCTCACCTAAAACATATAGATAGGCCACTACCATTCGGAGCCCAGAACACTCATCTGAAGGTATGAGTGTCTCTGTCTGGATGGTTTTGTCAGTGGACACATCTTACTGCTGGTCATGCTCTGACACCCTGCTAAGTAATGTAACTTTAGCATTTCTCTTGTTTTCATTCACCATTCATGTTAGATATATCAAGCAAGTAATGTAACTTGTGCACGGACGGGCAGTGGACGAATGATGTTGAGTAGGTTGGAGCTAATATTCAGGCGTTAAGGCAGAACAGGGGGCCGAGGGCCGGGGGGCCAGGGGGATGTATACTCCAGATGTGAGTATGTGGACATGCAGGACATACCACCTTGGAACTAGTTTAAGGAGTTTACCAAGCATGGGAATGCAAGACACAGCTAATGTCGAGAGTGAAACAGGAAAAGTTTCACTGAAGCTCTTAAGGCAGTGCTGGATGAATGTTGGATGCATGGCTGTGATAGTGCAATGACGATGTGATGGAACCATGACGGCTTGGGGCATCATATTAGTCAACTCTGCAGCTCCTGAACAGCAGACAATGCCGCCGAAAGTCTGGCCATATACATACCGCACGCCTGCCGATGGGTAAGGTTCGCACATCCATGGCGTACTCTGCTGGGCACCTACCTTGCTCTCCATGTGTGTCATGACAAGACCCCGATGCCATAAAAAAGAGCTTAGCGCCTGTAAACGAATTGATTAGCGCCTCCAAATTACTGGCTACTGCTTATACCGGAGCTGCTACAGGGCCCTTCGGTAGTGAGTAAACTGACATAGCCGGACCGGCACGCCCGATGGATGGTTTCGCCCGAAAACCCGAGCTGATTTCAGGAGTGTCGAGCAGAGCCCTCTTCGACCTTGAAGCAACCTTCCTCGCCAAAACTTTAACCGTATTTAGAACAATCAAAAGATCACAGCGCTTAATATGTACTTTTACTTTTACAGCGCATGTACATCTCGTCTCCTAGTTTAGGAATACACTGTAAGCGAGCCGCTGAAGTGTATCCCCGTTGCAGCTGGAGATTTAATAAACCTGGATCGAACCGCATTTGCAGCTGGAGGTTCAATCCCCCCTGGATTGAACCGCAATTACAGGTCAGTGGAGGTTCAATGACCCCGTGCATTGAACCGCATTTGCAGCCGGAGGTTTAATCAACCCCTGGATTGAACCGCAATTGCAGTGAGTATAGGTTCACTTAAGCCCACGACCAAGCATGACATGCAGCTGAGGTCTTAAAACATAATGATTGAACCCCACATGCAGTGGAGATTTCACAACCCCGCCCACGGTCGAAGCCAATCAATTGGCAACTAGAGGTTTGACAACTCCGCAGCGGAAACATCTGCAGCTGGACTGGAGATTCACACAGGCTCCACTACCTGTCAAAGAACTATACATGCATCCAGATGTGATGAAAGGATTCACCATCAAACCTTACATGTTGCTGGATGTTTAAACCTCTGCTTGACATAGTAAATAAGAAAAGTATGGCGGATGTGAAACACATGAACCACACGAACAGATGAGTCCTCATACTCACTGCCGGCGCTGTTGTCCCCTAGGGTGTTTGGTGCAGGTGGGCCCATACAAAATATGCCCAAGGGTCCTGAACTCATCAGCATGTCTTGTATGGGCCCACCGGCCCTCACCACACCCCATACTCTTCATATGCACCAACTCAGCAGAACTCACAACATTGCAAGGCCACATCGGACCAAATCTGACAGCAGATGTTCATTGTACGACCGCCCAAGCAGCCTACGCATTGTAGACTCTCTCAGTATTGATAGCTCTTTCAACAGACACCAACTAATTGGTTGGAATCATCTGGCGGGTGCTGCATCAGGCCGAAGGCTGTGCAGTGATCTGCCTCATTCTTAAGATAGAATGCTCAATGCTGAGCAAGCGTCCCCATGAGCAAAGCATTCTTTGTATAAGCTTTCGGCAGCTCCTGCAACACCATCTCTACTTCATAAGCTGCCAAGCACCTCCCTGCAGAATCCACCGCAGACATAAACCTCTGCTGTGCATCCCCCACATCCTCAGGATAGTCCTTATACAAAGCCACAGCCCCCTTCTGGAACAGCTCCAGCTTCTCTGTTGCAGATGCTCCCACACGTATGCCAAAGGCTTGGTGCACCACATGCACACTGTAAGCATTAGCCACCAGCCGTAGCAGCGCCTGATCTCTGCTTGCGACATCTCCTTCAGCTGCAGCTGCTACTGCTTCTTTCCCAAGCTGGGCTATGTACTTCGCATAAGCTACAGCAGTTGATGTAGGTCTCATCTCTTGGTCCTTCTTAGTGCTGCTGTGCCTACTGCTGCTGCTGCTGCTGGTCGTGGTCAAAGCTTCTCCCCCAGGCACTTCCACTGCTTGCGAGCTAGTACCTTCCTGCACTGCTGTTGCTGTTTCTGTTGCTGTGCTGGCGGAATCTTGTAGTGCCTGCAGGTCCTGCTGTACTGCTGCAGCTCTCTGCAGCTGTAGCTCAGGACCAAAGTGCCTCAGAGCTGCAACAGGACCAAGAGTGCCACTATCAGAAGTAGCAATACCCCCAGTACTGCTACTACTGCTGCTAGACCCTCCTTGCGCAGCTGCTTGGTCTGTTCCTGCTGCTGCTACTGTGGCAGCACTTGTTGAAGCTGCTACTGCTACTGCTGCTGCTGCTATGGTTCTTTCCAGGGTCTTCTCCAGTGTGTGGTGCACTTCCCGCAGGTCATGCAGGTATTGCTGGTATCTGTTGAGGGTGAAGGTCCACAGGTGGAAGGGTGCCCAGGGCTTGCCAGAGTCACTGATCTTCAGAGCACCTTGGGACTGAGCATAGCACACAAGGGCAGGAGGATTTCATGAAGGCCCATTCTAGTAACACACTTTCAGGGTTTACATCTAGGCAACATGGCTATTGCAGATCATATGCAGGTGGTGATCTTACTACGGCATAGGCCTCACACTCCTAGATGTCATCAGGGCATATTCTTCAATCAGAAAAGGGCCTCTGGGGTTACATAAGTAACATGCACAAGGTCCGTGACCCCAGTGAGTAGTTGCTAACTGGCCAAGCTGCTGCTATTTCAACAAAAGCAGGCATGAGATGGCCAAAGCTGGCAGACAGAGAGCCACTAGCAATGTCAGCGATAACAATGTACAGGGACAAGCACGCAGGCAGGAGAAGGTTGTAAACAAAAATATGCCAGGCTAAACAAGTGGAGAGTGGAGATACCTTACCTCCAAGACTTGCAGGCGCCTTGCAAGTTGCTCGTACAATGGAGCTCCAAGTCCTGGGTCCATCATAGGGGCTGCATCAGCTAGCTGCAGGTCGCCTAGCTCAGCTGCACTCTCAGGGGGAGGGTCTGCTGGACCCCAGTCCTTTACCTGGAAAGAAAAAGAGCTTTTTTTTAGACATTGCAGCAAACCTGTGTACAGGACGCAGCGTGTAAAGACAGCAGCAGGGAATTGTGGTGTGTCGATGGAGTGAGGGTGCCAAAATTGATTTGGAGGCCTTCCTATGCGTGTAAATTTCAGCCATCTCGAAGTTACTAGCTCACGACAGCAAGTGGGGCACAGAATGCCTGAGCAAATGATCATGTGATGTTTCCGTTTGGAGCCAACCAGAATAAGGCACTAGGGGTAAATGGCTCCGCACAGGGTGGATCAACACCCAGATGGTGGATGTCTGTGCTCACCTGTATGAAGTCAACCTTCCCACGGGCAGCCTCTTCGGGGTCAACTGGCCGAACTCCTGAGGGACGCTTCAGTATGTCTTTGACTCCCTGCATGACAGAAGGGAGTTTACAGTGCCACAAGACATCTTGCCTTCACACCCAGCTTTGCTTATGAGACCGCGCTATACTGAGGCTCTTTCGCTCACCTTAGCAGGGTCTTTGCCTTTACTCGAGCCTTTGGCTTTGCTTTCCGATGCAAAGCCCTTTGCGCAAACAACTTGGATCTGGCATCGTCTCTGGAGTGGGTGAGGCTGAGACCGAGCCCACCGGGGAGGTGTGCCACCTTCAAACTTGATACTGCTCTTCTGCACAAGCATAATGCCTATATGGCAGGTATGAAGCGGACACGCCTGACCAAGACTGCGGATCGAGATCAGCTCGGGGCCTCGCGATGTTACAGCTAACTTCGGGACTCGTCGTCGGGCATGAGATACAGAAGTCCTACAGGGTTCTGGTGCCCGTTCCCTAGTCGCGTTGCAGCTGGTTTTAAATTTGATAGCCGATAACGGCCTAGAGCCTGCTGAAAGCGGGACCTCTGCCAGTTCAAGCCGTTTCAAGATCAAGTGACTGCTTCAGCAGTACCGTTCACACCGCTGGAGTGACTGCACAAGCGGCAGGCCGGCTACAAGCCCTTGGGGAAAGTTTGTCTATAAGCCGCCCTCCATGACTCAACCGCGTACGCATGTATTAGCGCCCACTTGTGAAGCCTGCTGCACTTACGGGTACAGGCACATGTAACCACCTCCACGCACAATCAGCCTAGCATCCTCTGTTTGCCACGCACTTACGGTGGCGTACATTGCTTCTGAATACATTTACCGCCCTATCCTTACGGGTACATGGTGCGCTGTCGTTCCTCCTTGGTCCATGGATCCACAGTCACTAGCTCGAACGTGCAGGCTAGCAGTTCACTCAGCAGCGGCTGCAGCGAAATCGCTAGAGCAGCTTGCCGGCCATCTGGGGGCACGTTCATTTAGCTCTCGCGTCGCGTCCCAGCTTTCCAGCCAGCTAGCAGCACAAGGATCAGTTGTAGCTAGCTCTAAAACCCCACTGACTCCAGCACAGCAGGAGTCGGTGCAGCTGCTGCGCCGCTACAATCTCAACACGCCTCGCGTCAGAGGTTCAGCTATTCTGGCTAAAGTCATCAAGTCAGCGCCACAGACAGTCCTTGTTGACCCAGGTTACTTCTCCCTAGTGGAAGTCCATCGGTCAGATCTCGCCTCAGCCCTCTCCTACAAAGCAGATGGCACGCCCATCGTCCGCGACCCTTCCCTAGTCCGGCCAGGAGCCAAAGGCTCTCGCTTCAAGGCTGGGGAGTTTGTTAAGGTCCGGTTATCAGACCTTCTAACGCCATTTGGGGATGTGCAGCTAGATCCAGTTCAAGTGTCACCAGAAGTGCGGGACAAGCTAGTGTGGCAGGAGCTGGAAGCCAGGATGAGGAAAGGTGTACGAGTACAAGGCCGCATCCTCAACAGGACGTCAACAAGAGATGGGGGTCAGATTGTGCATGGATGTGCGGTGGGCGTGGCTGGTTACGTGGGCTTTGTTCAGGATGGTCATATGCCGCTAACAGCCAAGAATAAGATTGGGACGCTGCAGCACTTCTATGTACGCGCCTTGGACCGGAAGTTCAAGCGCATCTTCCTGACCTTTAACAAGCCCATGACTGCAGCAAGCATCTATGCACCAACAATTGCTCCAGAGCTTTAGCAGGCGTTTTGTGGCTTGTGTTGGAAAGGCCATCAGTAGTGTGGTGGGGGAAGCAGTGTGAAAGACTGGGCAGCATGTGGAATGTGCAATGGTTGGATGCCTTTACAGGTGCTGGTGCTGAAACGTGTGAGTGGCTTGTACACCTGTATGAAGATGCAGTATGCTAGAATGCATGTTCAAAGACAAGGGTAGATAGGGGGTTCATGAATGTGGCTTGTACCGTAGCCATGGGTGGGGTTTAAGCCAGCTTTGTCTGTGAGCAGGGTGTGGTGCAGTGGGTTGCATTCTGCCATTTGGGGTATTCTGTGCAAGCAAGGCATAATTGAGCGAGCAATCGCAGGCTCGTTTGTGCACTTTCTCAGCTGGCTACACAGGGGCAGCAGCAGTCCTGCCGAAGTGCAGGACCCATCAGGTTTTTAAATTTACTGTTGTATGTGCTAGTTGGTTCAACTTGCTGATACGGGTAACCACAATTGCGTCGGAAATTTGGGGGGGTATGAGTAAACACTGTTGAAAAAACTACATGTCCAAGTGTCCAAGTTTGCAACACAGGAGGCTGCAAACCACCCTGGGCTGTCAGAGTCACCAGCAACAGCTGCTGCTTTCTGATGTCCCACGGTGCTTTGCAGCCACATGTGTTGCAAATTGCATGGTTGTGCATATCAGCAGGGCTCGGGGCTGGGAGATATGGATATACTTGGTTTTGTTGGTTTTGGGGGCCGTCGGCCCTGAGCAATTTCCCATGTCGCTGGTGGTGGTCTCCCTAGGATCGTCCCTGCCGCTCTTCTCAGCACCTGTGGTGGTCTGCTTGTCTAACGGTCTTGCTGCACGTGTGTACAAAAGCTGCTGTTTGTATTGTAGCTGTGGGACGTGTTGTTGCTTGAGCCATACTAGATCTGTCATTTCAAGGACGGACCTGGCATCTGGAATGGGAACTGCTGTATAAGTTGGCATGTGCCGCGCTGCTATAGAGCATTAATTGTGCAGTGCAGTTGCAGATGTTATGTCTATTAGGCGAAGCCTGCAATTTGGTGCGTTTCGTGACCTTCACTGTACTCACTGCATGTCAATTTCGAGATCGAGCAGTGTTTCTGATATGTCTGGCAAAGTAAAACGGAGAGAGTGTCACTCTGGCTGGAGTCATAAGGGGCCCCTCTTGATGTCATCGTCGTCAACAGCTTCCTGCCTGTGGTCGCGGGCCAGCTCCAGTCACCGCTGGTCACTTTGCTGCCATGATGCAAATCCTGGGATTGGAGATGGGACAGGCAAATTTCTAATGACACAAGCAATTACATCGGGTCATCCATCGGACTTGGCTACTCTTAGCATGTTAATTGCCTCGTGTAGTTGCTGGAGCCCGATGTGGGTACATGACCATTAAAGCGGGCAACTGCCAAATTTCCCAGCGCATGGCGTTTACTGCGACACGTACGCCACGAAGACCAGAACACATTCGCCCCCTAGCCCGTGTATACCTGTACGAGTCTGTCCATGTTCAGCCTTATTGAAATGCTGGACGTCCATCAGTGCGCTCTTTGTGGGGCCACGCCGACCACTTTTCATAACCAGCTCGCGTAGGATGCTAGAGGTAAAATGCGAACCTTCTCACCCAACTCTCATGATTTCAACCATTCCCTGACCAGTTCTCCAGCCAAGCATACAGTCTGAGCTTGTGTTACACTCTTCTTGCAGAGCTGTCCAGCCTCAGCAGAGAACCTGAGCATCCTCCATGTGACCCGGAGCGATGCAGCGCAGCTGCTTCAAGCCCATGCAGAACTCTCCTCCTTTGGCTTGCTCCATGAAGACCCTCTAGAAGGAGCTGTGGTTGGCTGGGTGGACCAGGAGGGCTGTAACCTTGCCCAGGTTGTCAGGACACTTCTCCCACAGCGCCTCCATGCAGGCAAGTAATGCCTCTCAGCAATGTGGAAATGCAGCTGCCCTGCAACTTCTCTAATGTTCGCGGCCCTTGGCACGTGGGCATATCTGTCGTGGCTGACCCTTGCACATGTGCTTGAACCCAGCAGCACTGTGAGGCTTCCATGTGGGTGGACTAAAGGACTAAAGGTCGTTGAGGACTATTAATATTAAATTTCATGATACGCCCTAGCAAAAAGTGCCATAGACCCCGCACCTCAAGCTGTCACAAAGTACAGCGAGGTGGAACAATTGAGGACTAACAACAACATAACAAACATTTAAGGTGTGGCAACCGCAAAGGGCTGCTAGGTCGACTAATTGGGTCGTGTTCATCCCCACAGGTTCTGTAGCACTGGATCAAGTTGCTCTGGTGCTCCATGACCACCAATCAATAAGCTGCTCTGATCTGTCAGATGAGGGCCTCACAACCACATGGGAAGAAGCTGTGCAGAGGCTGCAGGAGCAGGAGGGGTTCTCTTTGGGTACTCCAGAGCAGGTGAGCATATGGCAGCTAGACATACTGTTCACCTTGCTGGCTCATAAAGTGTCTTGGAAAGATGCAGTTGTGACGAAGGCCAGCAGCACTGTCCAAGGCTGTGATCTCTAAGTCTGCAGAATTTCACCTCAGCCAAGAAGGGAGACACTTGGCATACCACTCTCCTCCATCCTGTGAAACTAGTTGTGTACAGCAACAGTTTCAGCCATACGATTATTGCTTACATGCATCATGGCATCCACATGCCCTGTAAGGGCCCCACCTCTGCAACCTTACCATGTCTGTGCCTGCATGTGCTTCCAGGTGCTGCAGACTGCCATCAAGTTTGCCAAGTTGCATCAGTCCCAGCAGCCCCTTCAAGCCCTCCAGCACCACATGACTGCAGCACCCCATCTCGCCCAGCACCTCCTCCTCCTCCTCCTACCTGCAGCATCAGCCCTACCACCTGTGCACCAGGATGGATACTATGAAGCTCTCGAACAAGCAGCAGCAGCAACAACAGCAGCTGCAGCGGGACAAGAAGGAGCTGCAGCCACAGCAGCAGCAGCAGGAGAGGCAGCACCATGTGAAGCCACAGCTGCTGATGGTCCCCTGGATGGTGGCATGTTGCTGGATGTGTTCAGGCAGGTCCTGCCCCTACTGCAGCAGCTATTGGACCCCAGCAGCTGGATCCTGCCAAGCTTTGCTCAACACTTGCTGCAGCAACTCATGGTGGCAGACCCCTTTGCTGCTGGGGCTACAGATGCAATGGATGTAGATGAGGGACAAGCACTGGTAGAGGCGGCACAAGCGTATGGATGTGAAGGAGGTGGTAGCCTTGCTCATGGTTCAGCATTGCAACCAGCAGCACGAGTAGCTAGTGCAGGTGGGGCAGCAGCGGAAGCGATAGCTGAAGGAGCAGCACAAAAAGAAGCAGCACGACAAGCAAGCACAGCAGAAAGAGAAGCCGAGGTAGCATCAGCACAAGAAGCAACAGCCACGGGATCAGCACAAGAAGCAGCAGCACGAGAAGTGACGCCCGCAGCAGCAGCAGAAACACAAGAAGCAGCAGCACAAGAAGCAGCAAGGGCAACTACACAAGAAGCAACACGAGAAGTAACACCCACAGCATCAGCAGAAGCAGCAGGTCAAGCAACAGCAGCAAAAGGAGCAGCAGCCCGAGCAGCAGCAGAAGCAGCAGACCAAGAAGCAGCAGCAGCCCGAACAGCACACAAAGCACCAGCAAAGGCAGCAAAAGCAGCATTAGCTGAAGGAGCAAGCGAAGGAACAACCCAAGCACCCACACAGGTCAGCTCATCCCAGGTTTCCACCCGGCAGCAGCACCCACGTAAAGCAGGCATACACTCTGATGCCATGAACCCTCAGGGGACCTCTTTGCTGCCACCCCAAGCCCCAGTGTCGCCTGAGGCCGCTGCTGCTGCTCTTACTCCATCTCCCTCGCCTCCGGCCTTTGCTGAACCCCTTCTGTGCGGCACCAGTAGGCGCTGCAGCAGCCTGGGGCAAACAGATGCTGCTGCCGTGGTTGCAGTCGCTGGGGCTGGTGTGCAGGTTCCTCGTTGTGAGCAGGGGAGCAGCTGCTGCCTGCATAGTGCTGCTGAGTCTGGGCCTCTGGCGGGAGTAAGCAAGAAAGGTCTGAGTTGGCAACAACAACAGCAGCAGGAGCAGCATGCTGTGGTGCAATGGGATCAGCAGCAGCAGCAAGTGAAGGGTCAGCAAAGGCAGGGAGAGCAAGCAAAGCAGCAGCATAGCATGCAGCCTTCAATGCAGCAAGGGGTGGGGCAGCCTTGTTTAGGCACTGGAGCTCGGAATGGACATCAGCAACAACAGCAGCTATCACAGCAGCACCAGCAAAATCAACCACATCACCGGCAGTTACAGCCTCCACCTCCACCCCCACCCCCACCTCAGCCATCAACTCTGCTTGCGCTTCAAGATGGTACCTACAAGCAGCAGCAGCGATGTGAGCTGCAGCCCCAACCCCAACCTTCTTGGCAGCTGCGACTACCTAACCAACAGCTAAAGCCACATGCACCCAACCCACCACCACCACCAGCACTCAAGCCTAAATCTTCGGCATCAGCACTGGCCCCACTCCCACCCAGCCTACCCAAGCTGCGCTTGCTTCAATCAAGCGAAGTGTCCCTCCCTTCATTCAGACTCCCAGTGCAATCCAGGGGCTTGCCCAAGAAGCAGCAGGTTGAGGTGCAGGAAGCTGCTCTGTTGCTGCTGTTCCTCACCTGCGCTCAAAGCTGGCTGGATGACCCTCCTGAGCATGCAGCAGCAACAGCAATGCAGCTAGTCATCCCACTGCAGTACCTCCGCGCGCAGGAGCTGCGTTCAGCAGTGGAGTACGACTTTGAGATATTATGGGAAGCTGTGGTTAGAGAGCGCGAGGGGCGGGTGTTTATCCGGTGTGATCATGAGGGGAGGGCCTGTCGGGCTGGGGGCTGCGTCCGGCTGGCGGGCAACTACCAGCATACTATACTGCAGCATGAGTTTTTGAAGGAGCACCGCGACTGGCTGGTAAAGGAGTTGGAGGAGGACCTGCGGAGGAGGAGCGGCAGCGCCCTGCAGCACTTGCAGCTGCATATCTACAAGCACATGTTGTCAGAGAAGGAGCTTGTGCTATATCAACAGGTAAGCTCTTAACATGGTGTTGGGTTATCTGGTGAAATCCTACTCTTCCTGGTGGCCATGTGTTGTGTGAAGCTTTTACCATGTTGCTGTTGTAGCCATGATGCTCTTCTGTTGCTGCAGGTATGGAAGATGTTACCAGCTGACTGGCAACATCCTGCCTGTGCGCCTATCTTGATTATGCAGGATAGCATGGGCCCATCTATTTGCTTGTTGATTTTGCAAAACGCTCTGCTACGACAAGCTATGCTTTCATCAACACCATTGATAGCTGTCATTCCTGGTTTGACCAGATATGCAGCTTCCCGGGTGGTTATGGATGACGGTCCTTGTGCAGGAGGTTAATTTAAATGTTGACAAATAAGAGTAGGGGCTGTGAAGGAGTTGTAGCTGGGCACGTGCCCCTTTGCATGACTTTGCTTGCCCACAGGACCTACTGCTCTGCATGTTGGGGCTACATGCTACTAAGTTTTATTTGAGCTTTCCGGGTCTCTTCTTCCTCAGCTGCCGCCTCTATGAAGCACACTACCACGCTCACATGCTCTCCGCAGTAAGTTTCATTGCTTTGCTGCCGGAAGCTTCCGCATCATTGCCCAAATTCAATCATTATTCCAGGGTTTCAATTGTGGTTATTGCAGGGGCAGAACCCTCATCCGTCATTTCAAGGCCTTCAGCAGCTGGACACTGATGTGCTGCCTCTGTTTCTGCCCCTCTTGCAGTTGTACCGCTGTCCTGAACACTTTGCAGCAGACCTGCTGGTGGGGGCACTACAGGTGCGGTACGACACCCCCTTCCAGGAGTTTGTACTGCTGCCATGGCACACTTCAGCTGACAGTCGCTTCAGTAATGTGGTTCAGCGCAGTGTGCTGGTGATGCCTAGCGCTGCTGCTGATGCTAGTGTAGTAGCAGGGGAAGGTAGGGGACAATCGCGGTCAGGCAGGTCCTGGGGACGATCTGGAGGAAATAGCAGCAGCAGGAGTGGCAGCAGCAGCAGGGACAGCAGCAGAGGGCGGAGCAGGAGCAGAGACAGCAGGAGCAGGGGCAGGAGAAGAGGCAGAAGCAGCAGGAGCAGGAGCAGTGGGAGGGACAGAGGAAGAAAGGGGAAGGAATACCGGAAGGAGCAGCGTGTATGCGAGGAGAGAGGAGGCCCAGCAGCAAGCCCAAGCCCTGTTGCACCTGTAACTGTGAGGACCGCAGAGCAGGTTCAGTGGTTTTTAGGGCTCACCCTCCCCACAGGCATCTCAGCTGAGCATGCAGATGAGCTGAGAGAAGCAGCGGTGCTGTTGTCCTTCCTGAACTACGTTGAGTCATCTGTAGATGGCTCTGCAAGTCAAGAAGCGGCTCTGAGAAAGCAGCTGGTGCTTCTCGCTGCCTTGCAGCTTCCCCTCGGCTTCCGGGGAGGGCAGGGGAGGTGCAGCGTGGAAGAGGTCGTGGGGAAGCGCTGTGGTAAGGTGCTGCTTAGATGTGATGAGCAGGGGAAGGCAGATCAAGCTGGGGGTTTGGTGCGGCTGGGGGTGGGGTATATGCAGGCAGTGTTACAGCATCAGTATCTTAAGGAGCAGAAGGGGCAGCTGGTGGTGGAGCTTTGGAGGGAGTTCCAGGCACGAGCGGGGGTGAAGATCAAGCATCTGCGCGAGGCGGAGTATCGAGGGCTGCTACAGAAGCCTCACTTGGGTCTTTATCAGCAGGTGGGCAGATTTAAGTTCTGACTAATAGACTCCCTTGAATTGAATAGAACCATATGACATTTCAGTGTTTGCCATAAGCCGCGCTACGTCAGTCTCTCATAACGACAGTGGGCTGAAAGGTCAGTTATCCTTTCTTGCTGTTGAGGTATCTGGGTTGCAGGTTTGACTGTGTAATTGGCAATGTCGAGGGGGAATGTGGGGGTAGGTCGAGGGGGGGTGTGGTAAAGTGGGGGGTAGGTCCAGGGGAGGTGTGGTGAAAGGTCTTGTGGAAAGGTTTCTGTTTCTAGGGCACCTCCCAGTGCATCACTGTGCAACAGCAAAACCTACCTTCTTGCCATCAGCCCAAGGTGGTTGGCACTGCACTGAAGCAAGTATCTTGTAGTACCTGTGCCAATGCTGTGCCAGGCAGGCCACTCCACAGCATGGTACCTCAGACCATTTTAGGTGTTTTGTTCTGTCGCTTGGAGGGATGGTCAGCATTGGCCGAGTCCCTTCTTTGCTGTAATTTCACTTCACTTCATTTAGAGGAGAGGACTGTGTGGATAATCTCTCCCCAACCTATGTGAAGGAAGCATCGTGCTGCTAGTCAAATATGTACAGCACGCAACTGAAGATCACAGTCTCAATAATTTAAAGCTACTTTTGTCTATTCATTTATGCAATGTATCCTTTTCACACCTTCAATTGTTCTATTGAGATGTACAAAAGGGCTCATAAGTTCTCCTGCAACTCAATTGGTGCGATTACAAGGGATGAACCTTCCTCATACAGTATTCTGCAGCTGCTTACTTTGGTGCAAGACAAGACAGCACAAAGTGGACATGTGGACCTGCTGTAGGCTGGTGAGTAGCTAGGTAGCTTCTCTCCATTTTGCAGAGGGCCTATCTGGGTGTATTATTCCGTTTCACGATATGCCATAGCGAAGTGCCATAGGCGCCACGCTGCGGGCTGGTCCGCAAAACAGCGAAGCGGGACAATATGGTGTCTAGCTGTTGGAACAAAGTGCGATGATAGCATGTGGTAGCAAGTGGCCTTGTAAACTGACGTTTAGTTGCTTCCCTTATTGGCTTGTGCAGTTGTACAGGCAGCCGCATCAGTTTACTGCAGACTTGCTGCTGGGCGCATGTGAAGTACGGTATGAGCCAAACTTCCGGGAGTGTGTATTGATACCATGGGGTGCTGGAGTGTCGAGCAGTTTCAAACACGTTCTGGAACGTAGTGAAGCAGTGTCACCCGGCCCAGCTGCATTCTGGGCTGCACAGACAGCAGGGGACAGGGTGATGCCAGGCAGGCTGCCAACAGGCTTAGAGGGAGGAAGAAAAGAAGGCAGGGGGCTTGGTGAAAGGAGCAGAAGTACAACCAGGAGCAGTGTCAGGAAGAGAAGAAGCAAAAGCAGAAGCAGGGGGTACAGTTGCGGGTACAGGAGTAGGGGAAGGAGTAGAAGTACGGTCCGGGGCAGAAGGAGCAGGAGCAGAAGCACTGGGCAGGTTAGGAGGGGTAGGGAAGGGCGTTCAGGCAGGGCCCGGTCGATGTCTGCCTGCTCTACTAGCAGAAGCAGAAGCCCCAGCAGCAGCACAACTAGCAGTGATACCAGTAGCTCTAGCAGTGGCAGCGGCGGAAGCAGCACTACAACTTCCACCAGCAGCAGCGGGGGCAGGGCCAGGGGCAGGGAGGGTGCAAGGGGGCACAGCTGCAAAAGCAGAGCTAGGAGTTCGTCCATGCAAGGACCTACTAGCAGAAGCTTGGTTGACAGCTCTATGCAGCCAAGCAGCTCACAGAGGCTGAGGAACGGTTTCTCCACAGACCAACCTTTCTCTCCTACCATCCTCAAAGTTCCTGTGTTTAGTATGGGCCCTGCTGCTGCTCCCACACCAGCAGCAGCAACTGCTGCTTTTGGTGGTGGATCTGGAGGAGCACCTGCTGCACCTCAAGGGCTTGCCTCGGCTGCCTCTTCCAAAAAGGTGCTTCCTGGGCACTTGCAGCTGGAGCTACTGGAGTTGATCACCCTGCGGCTCACAGGACCAGGGGGGGCTAAAGCTACACCTGTGGAGACCTTGGCACCAGCTTTGTCTAAACCGCTGCAGCATGCTAAGGTAAGCAAGTAGGGAGAGGGGTTGACGGATAGGGGCGACAGGCACAAGACGTGAGCTATGGGGCACTTTGCTATGTTGGGCGAACTCCCAGGCATTCTGCCTTACTCATGCACTAGGAGTAGAGGCTGACCAGAGGTGTGGGTGTGGGGTAGGCAGATACAGCAAGCAGGAGACTGGGGCAAGGGGAGACCATGGGTGGCTGGATGAGGTGGAAATGGTGGGAAGCTCTGACTCATCGGGCTTGGTTGGCTGCAGGAAGACCTGCAACTGAGAGTAACGCTGCAACAGCCATGCACTAGCCTTATGTGAAGCTATCACTCTTAGACTGTGGACACCTTGGGTATGGGCAGCATGCTTCAGCCCTGTCAATTTGACAGTTTCAGGTGCTGGGGTATATGAGCATCTCGAAGTTCACTCTTAATGAGATAGTGCAAGTGCACAGCTTTGCACCCATGCAGCACTTTAACGGCATGACTCCATATAGTCAGTTAGCGCGTGGATAGTGAAAGCCCAAGCCTCAGAGCTAATACCAAAAGAGACTCAGACAGGCAGACGAGCCCAAAACCTAGGTCCAGTTCCAGTGCTCAGTGCTAAGAGTGCTGTAGAAACAGCATGCTTCTCAACTTGCCAACATCCTCAGGTACCATGTTGTGGAGATCTTATAAGAGATATCTCACTGCACAGCTTTCCGGCCGTGCAGCGCCCCCGGCATAACTCCATCCAGTTTGTTAGTACGTGGAGAGCGAATACAAGACAAAGAGACAAGACTGCTCGACAGCCAAGGCTGGCAGACTATTGAAGAGGCCAAGGCAATTACATACGAACCACTGCCAGCGCTCTACCAACGACATGCTTTGTGACTGGCCAACACCCCATGTACCATGCCACCCCTGGTGGAGATTCTATGTGAAAGTTGTAAATGACTCAGCTGTTGCTGCTGCTTAACGAGGTGTCAGTCTCTGTGCCTAATAGGGCAATTACCCCGCCCTCCCTTGGGCAGGCTCTTTGAGTATGCTGTTGAAGCCTAAGTTGGTTCTTTGTGGGTGGCACCGGTGCCCCACTTGCTAGAGCCATTTGCTAAATTGTAACCTGTTACTGGTGCCTGCTGCAGGGTCAGGCATCAATGGTCCATCTCCTGCAGCGGTGTCATCTGGTGATGAAGGACTTCCTGATGGTCAAGCTGCCCAATGGACATACAGCATTAAAGAAGCGCTAGCTGAACAGCCGCTGCGAACCCGCACTGCAACGGAGCAACCGTACTGTACCTACAGTGGTGGGTTGTGAAAGCACCTTCCATATGTCGACCTATGACAGATCCAAGAAGGGGGATGCCGTTGCTTGGGGTTAGTGGAGTGAGTGGACGCCGGGCGTGCGCCCTGCGTAGGTTTAAGGAAGAGGTGTGGTGCGTTCCCCCCCCTACCCTGCATTGGGGGTTGTGGTTCTGGATGTGGAAGAACAAGTGCAGAGGATATGGATGTTAATTGGTTGGGCTTGAAGCATGCATATGCGCCTGACCTGGCATCAATAAAGCTACATACATGCGTAAGTATGCGTAGCTAGAGGTGTTGCGGATCATGCAGGTCGTCAGTTCTGGCATTTGTTTGATTATTCTGGTTATTGCAGCCCCGTGTAAAGTATGCATGTGGACAGTAAAGCAGACAGTTGAGCGCCATGGTGGGAACAGTACTCACTCGCAAGGGTTTCAAGAGGACGGGATACTTTAGCATAGCAGTAACAGGATAAAAACAGTTGTTTCATACCTGCCAGCAACGTGATGAGAGCTAACGCTTCTCACTTACGCACAATTGAGTGTCTCGGAAGAGTGCCAGCCACCGCCACCGATCTTCCGGGACTGTTACTCCGATACCGTAACATATCTTGTCTGCAATAAACCCTCACTTGAGCAGAGCAAGCCATCAGACTCATGACCATCTGAGAAGCAGCTACGGTTCACACAGCCCTGCTAGTCCTGGACGAACCGCATCCGTAACTAGGTGCCAAGAGCAGTACAGCCCAGGGCTTGTCTCTGAATGTGTTGTCCATAACATTGCCGAACACTTCGTACAAGGACACATATCCACAGTGTGTGGTGGCGACAATACTATATACCAAGCGGGACCGTGTGGGCATTTCCGGAGGTGATCCTCATCCTACCGATGAGACTTTGAGCAAGAAGCCCAGCTGAAGACCTGTACACGTGACTGCTTTAGAACTAGCACATTTCCGCAATCTGTATTGATACTTGGAAATGAAGCAGCGCAGTGGTAAGGCGCAGACTGCTCCTAAGGCAGCCAAGGCAAGGAGGAGGTCTAGGGAGTACTTGAGCCCGCAAAGCGTTCCTGGCGCTCTTAACCTGGACGCCTACGAAGACAGAAGAGGAAGGATGTACTGCCTCATGCACAGGCTTGAATTTTGCGGCATATGCTGCCAAGACCACAGAGAAACCAACGAGATATGCTGTGAGGATGCCTCAGGGCAATCAGATGGATCAGATAGCTACAGTGATGGAACCAGCTCAAGCAGCTCTGAGGAGGCAAAAGCAGCACCAGCAAAGCGTGGAAAGCGACTTGAAACGGAGCTACCAGGTCAGGCTCAGGCTCAACCATGGAATGTGCCATGGGTGGTTGTGGTTGCTGGGCTGTTGCTGGCTTTTGTGGTTGTACTAGGGTGGACGTAGGTGGAACTGAAAGGCTTTGGGCAAACTGGGAGGGGGGTTGCGGCGCCGTCAGTATGGCCAGCATTGTTAGCTTGTAGTCGATGGCACGGTTGGTTGCAGTGCATCTTGTTCAGTTGCAAGCGGGCCAGAGTTTCTGTGTGGGCAGTCTGCAAGCCCTATGCAAGGGCCAACCTGTGCAGATTGTTCTCTATTATCTGGAATAACCTTGCCCCTGCATGCCTTTCAAGCAGCCACATACTCCCAGAAGTGCCTTTGTGCAGAGCAGTGACTGTACTGAGAGCTCCTGCAGCAGGGGGTCATGTACATGAGACTAAAGGCTCCTGTCTGTTATTCCACCCTGGCTGGTGATGCAAGCCTATGTCAACAGCTTGAGGTGCAGGGCCTACAGCACAACTTCATGGCATGTTGCAAAATGTATAAGTACCTGAGACATTGACCTGTAATAAATTTCATGACATGCCAGAGCCTCTGAGAGTTTTGTTCAGCAATGTTTGCCCTGCATACCGTGCTAGTGAAGGTGCGTTGACCAGCCACTGAGTGTCTGGCTGTTTGTGGAGAAGATGGGTGCTAGTATATGCAGCCTTACATGTTGAGCGGTAAGTACTCTTGGGAGGCTCTGAGGGGTACCATTTGTCAACTAAGCTGCTGAGAACAGGGCACAGGAAAGAGTGGGTATAAAGCATGACAGTGCAGATGGTGATGTGGACTTCTGGCTGTGGTGCAGCAACATATCTGCCAGTCTGCTTAACTTTAAAGTCTCCACTTTACTATTTGCCAAATACTTCGCACCGTGGTTCTGCTTTGTGTCTTGATGGAAGGCATGAGCAAGGCATAAAACTGCTTGGCTTGCTGTTGACTGGGTCAACTGGTCAGCGCATGGCAAGTCGAAATGGGCTGGCCTGACATACATTGGCTAGCAAGGGATTTAGGGTGGGCTGGTGGCAGCCGATTGTTTGAGCTTGGACAGGAACTTGAGTATGCCGTTGGAGCCTAAGTTGGCTCCTTGTGGGTGGCGCTGCCCCCACTGGCGCCCTGCTTTGACAGGGCCATCTGGTAATTGGTAATTGGTAATTGATGGAAGATCCGATCCCTTAATTATTCCTTAGGGAACTGAAGCAGTTATTCACCCTGGTCGCTGAGAGCCAACTCATGATGATAATGATAGGCGAACTCAGCATGTCTATGAAATGATGCGCCACGACAATGAGCCCTGCCCTCAACGCAAGCAAACAGCGATCCGCAGCTGTACTCATCAACAAAAGCCCCTGCCCATTGAGCACAAACACAATCCCCAAGGACACGGACAGGACGCACGATAATGCAAGACGAACATAAGCTCTCAACGGACAGAGGGGCATAGAACACTCCGAAGACCGATGGCCACTTCCCGCCCCGGCAGGCACTACCAGTCTGTACTGGCAATGGCTCCGGCACTGACCCCTCTTTGCCAAGTCCGGCCGGTCGGGACGTCCAGCCCCTTACCTCTCAGTTTGAAAATGCAGCTCAGCCCCTCAAGAGCTAAGTACGATCAATGTGTCATTTAGCGGTAATGCCCGGAAGAACAAAGTCCCCAGCTGGCAGAGTGAGACCAGGCGAAGACCACCTATCTCCTCATGATGCGATTCACGTAAAATCGGTTTCTAAAGTCTATTATAAAGCATTGGTACCTGAATAGATGCAGACTTGCGGACCCCGAAAGCAGCAGCCGTGACGGACTGGACCTTTTGCATCCCTTGGTCCCCTCTCCACTTTCGCGAGTGCGCTGAAACTTGGTCGGAGTACCAGCTACGGTCTCTGCAGACGTCATATGGTCGGCTTACAGGCGTTGACGCTTCCGAACCAATTTTCCGAACTTCAGTACTGGACCACCAAGCTTTTCCCCCTGGCAGCACCTGTGAACAATGCTTCCATCGTTCCCACCACTCATGCCTGTTTCTGGTTGCGCGAATCTCTGCTTCACTATAGTCCAGCAGCTAAGCATCGCGAAGCACAACAAGAAAGAGTGCAAGAGCCTCCAGGATGTCGTGGAATGCATCCAAGCCTTCCTGAAAAAGCTCCCTCCTGAAGGAGTCTCTGATGAAGGCAATCAAGTCCTTTGTAAGCACGCCCCACACTTTGCCCGTGCTGTATAAGTACCTGAGAGGTCTCTTCCATGTCAATTGCTTTTGCAATACCGGTAGTCTATCTCATTCAAGTAAAGCTGCTCACCTACACTACAGCTAGAAATGCTGCATGCATCAAAACGTAGCAGCTCTCTTATTAAGCCTTTCCGTCTCAGTTCTGCTGAGGCCCCCCCCCTGCCCCATGCCCTTTTACAGGCAAAATCCATGAGGCCTTGCTCAGCAGCCAGCACCTCCTGCAGCGTGTGGCCTCCACGGGGCCCCTGCTGTCCCTGCTGATTGCGGGGGAGGTGCGGCAGGACTTCCTGCGTATCAACCGGGACCTCACCAACAGCTTCAGCATCCTAGGCAATGGGGAGAAGCTCATTGTAAGTACTGCTGGTCGTATGTGAAGCAGCAGCTGTGCAAGCTGCAGCCGTGATTGCAGGCAGTGAAATCACAAGAGTCAGCCAGGCAGTAGCTTTATAACATGGTGCCATAGCCAGCCACTAGGATCCTGCTACTGCTACAGCCCTGCTGCCTTGGGTCACTAACATTCAGTCTTGCATCATAACGCTGTATCATGCTAAGAGCATGCCATGCACAGTCTCTTGCTCTGAAGTGGCTCCAGACTTGAGCATTGCCAAGCGGCATGACACCTAGGTGCTATTGAGTAACACTTGCAGGCAGCTGTTGAGCAGCACTAAATCTTCAAGCCAAATCATAGTCGTCCCTGGCTTCTTTGCCAATCTGGGTGAGCTAGGGCTCTAGCTTTCCCAGATGTAGCTCTCCCAGAACTGTCGTTTCATGTTCCAATAGTAACAAACTCTAAGAGGTACGGACTGCAGCAGCAGCACCAATGCGGGAAAAGGAGCCATGGATAGCAGCAGCAGTGCAACAATCCAGCAGTGCAGCAGCAGCAGAGCAATAGCAGCACGGCAGCAGCAGGAGGGCAGCAGCATCAATGCAGCACAAGCGGCCCCCATGTAGCAGAAGCATTGCCATAGCAGCAGCCTCAGGCAGTAATCCTGTTCTATGTTTCATCAGTCCTTTACCAGCCTTCCACTCGCTCACGATGTCCCTTGCCTGAGAGGGCCATGTACGTATGGGTTGTTGCCCTCCCGCAGGGGCAAGAGAGGGGCATAGCAAGAGTCTCCAGCTTTTGGGGGTGCACTCAAGTGAGGGTGCAATGACTCGAGCCCAATGACACACTTATGCCATGACCAAGGGTTGCACTATAGGCACCACAAACGTGCACTGTGGGACTAGCAGCTTGCACTGTACACACTGGAATCCTGCACTGTGGGACTAGTGACTGGCACTTATGGCACTTCATGTCTCATCCCCACTTGCTTAGCCTCAGCCACCCTGACCTCACATCAGTCCCTCATCCTCCCTCCTTTAGCCTCAGCCACCCTCATCTCTTGCCTGAGATGGCCATGTATGGCAACAACTGGTACCTTACTACCCTTATTACCCTTACTACCACCTAGCCTGGACCATTCATTCCAGTTTGTCCTGCCTATTGCAGGAGTCCAGCACCATGCGGCAGGAGGCGCTCGCTGCAGTACAGCAGGAGCTCAAGAGATCAAAGGTGTTTTTCACGGACAAGGAGGCAGCGGTCGAAAGGTGTGTGCGTGGAACCAGCTCCACATCACATGTAAACTGCCTTCCCATACTTTACATGAGAACACAAGCAATCACGCCCCTTTGGCATATACAAAAGTATCCTAGGTTGTCATTGCACACAAGGAACGCAGCTGTTGGGGAAAGATTGCATGCTACTGCTTGCCTTCCTACACAGCTCTTTTGAGCCATATGCCAATAGTGGGATGGATGGCTCTTTTAGGAGAATGTTTCAGCGTTAGTGCTTTCCTAGGTCTGGCCTCTTCAATTGGCAAAAGCAAGTTCCGTCCCTAGTACTGTATGACTTCCAGGTTTCCGCCGTCCCCTCCATTCTGCAGATTTTAAAAGTTCCTCAACAAATGCTACCTGGGTTCTTTGCTGTCAGAATTGCATCTGGCCCTGCGGCTCTGCAGATACCAATGGGGCCCTGTTCATTGAGGGGTTATATTGATGTCCACTGCCTGCTGCAGGGTAAGGTGTGTTTGCCTCTCTCGCTTTTGCCGCAGGTTAGTAAAGACACAGCAGCAGCAGCAGCAGCAGCATCTGGGCACAAGGGGCGCTGAAAACCTTCACTGTCTGCTGCTGCTGATGAAGACAGTTCTGCCCCCCTCCCCCCTGCTTCTGTTGCAGTTTACAAGCCACAGGAGCAGCAGCAGCACAGACGGAGCGCATGCACGCTGAAAAGCTCCACTGCCTGCTGCTGCTACCTATGATACCTCTAGGTTTCCCCCTTCTGCTGCAGGTCAATAGCCACTAAAACAGCACTACAAGCGGGCTCGATACACCCCAAGAAGCTCAACTCTCCAGCAGCAGGGCACACCTGCAGCAACCATGAGAGCAGGACTTGGGTAGCTCCCTATGTGCGCATTCGCAACCCTCTAGCTCTCTATTACTTGCTCCTACTCAACACACCACACTAAAAAACCCGGTTGGAGTCATGCTAGGGTGCTGCACGGCCCAGAGGGCAGTGCAGTGGTCTCTCTTAACAAACTCCACTGTCTGCTGCTGGTCAAGAATGTCTTTGCCCCGCCTCTTGCTCTTGCTGCAGGCTGAAAGACACGGCAGCAGCAGCACAGGCAGGCCACATGCACCCCGAGAAGCTCCACTGCCTGCTGTTGCAGCAGCTTGAGGCCTTGGACCCAGAGGTATCCGCCCTTAGCCCCCAGGAACTGCTGCTGGAGCTGCATGCTTTGCAGGCCGAGGCATGGTACGGCCGTGGCAGCGGTGGTGACTGTGTAAATGTTGGCGGAGGTGGCACCGGTATCACCAGTGCAGGCGGCAGCGGCGGCGGCAGGGGTGGCGCTGAAATGGAGCGGAGGCATGTGAAGCCGCTGGGAGATAAGACAGAAGACTTCCTGGTGGAGCAGGTGGGATATGGGAGGGGGGGATTACACTTTACGATTCTAGCCCGACTACACCACTACCTGGGGTACGGCAGGGGTAGCAAGATAGGGAATGTGGATGCATGCAAGGACAAGGGCTGGGAGGCGTAAGGAAAAAGGAGGGCCACGTGTTGGCCAAGTCATCGGAAGTTGGAGGAATATGACCGCTTAACATAATTGGCTTTGTGTAGCAAGTGCTGTGGTGCGACCATCTTAAAAGTGGGTGCTGCTTTGCATTTCTTGGGCGGTGGGGAGGGGGAGGGGCATTCTAGCAGTATTGCTGCAGGTGGAGAGGGAGAACAAGAACCTGTTGAAAATAGAGGAGCGCGAGTGTCATTCATAGCATTAGTTGAAACAGGAACTGACCAATGGTGTTCATTGACTTGACACATACTTCTGCAATGCTAGTGCTTCTCAAGTGCACTGTACGGATTGTTTGTTAAAGTCTTTAACACGCACAAACATTGGAGGTGGGCATTGAAGATTGCAAATGTCTTTAGTGCTTGCTGGCAATTCCACTGTACCGTGCTCATTCTTGTGTTGTGTTTGCACAGCTTTGTACAGCATTGGCTCCTAAAGCTGCAAGGGCTGGCCAGTCCCTCAGCCCTGATTCATCCCCAGAGGTGCCTGACGGCTACCTGTGCCCCATCAGCAACGAAGTCATGGTGAACCCCGTCATCCTCACCGAAACTGGTCAAACGTACGAGGCTGCTAACATACAGCGCTGGCTGGAGCTGCATGATAGCTGCCCAGTTTCAAGGTGCAAGCTGAGCAGTAAAAAGCTCGCTGTGAATTATGCACTGAAGAAGAGCATTCAGCATTGGGCGGAGGGACATGGGGTGCGGCTGCCTGCTGAGCCTGTCTATGTCCCTGTAATCCCTGGGGGGCAAAATACTAAACCAGGCGGGAGTGGCAGTAGCAGTGCAAGTTACATTGGCCGGGTGACAGTGGCAGGAGCGAGTACCTTCAATGGAGAGGAGGGGGAAAGAGCTGCAACAGCAACAGCAGCAGCAACAGCAACAGCTGCAGCAGCAGCAACAGCAGCAGGCTGGATGGAGGCTCCGCTTGCAGATCAAAGGCAGGTCAGCAGTAGCATGGCCAGCAGTGGCAGTGGCAGTGGCATCCCAGTTCGGGAGGCGGCTCTGAATGATGCAATGAGGGATGCACCACCTAGTGCCTCTGACAAACGCAAGCTGCAGGAGGAAAACGGGCATGTGGGAGGACGCCATGGCAATCCACAAGCCCTGCTACCTAGTGCACAGGCAGGCAGCAGCGGCACTAGTGGTGATGCTGGGAGCACCACAGCGTCCTCTTGGCAAAAGCCCGGAGGCAGCAGCTCTGGAGTTACAAGTGCCGACAAGGCTTACTTCAGCAAAGTCACGGAGAGGAGCGGCCAGTTTGTGACACTAAGTGAGGCTGAAGAGGGCAGAGGGCAGAGGTACTACTGCAGCAGCAGTAGCTGCTTCCGCTGCACACGTGCGAAATGGGCAGTGGGATTAGTGGTGTTGGTGCTGTTGGTGGGTGTTGGTGCAGGGGTGGGGGGTTATGCTGCAGCCCAGCAGTACAAGAAGAGTTCAGGTGAGCTCCGTCTAGTGACTAGTGTAACCCAATTCTCCCATGGATAGCCCTCATTGGGGGACTTGCGGCACAGGAGCCCAAGCCCGTTCCTTCTTTAGTCAGTTTGATTAAAGTGACGCGCCAGTTGTTATGTTTCTTCATCTATTCATTGGGCTCACCGATCTTGTGTGTTGTTGATGTCATGGCATATGAATGGGGTGATGAGCACCATAACCCCTAGAGCCTGGGCTATCTAATGAGATGTCCCCATACCCTCATTTAGGATCCTGCTGTAAATGGTCAGCCTATGACCACCGCTGCCCATCGGTAAGTGGGTTAATCACTTCCAGCATTCTCACTTTGCAATTCACTGTTTATCATTCTCTTTCCTGTTGTGCTGCAGTGAAGGGAGCTCATGAGCCTCTGACTGCCTCCCCCACCCTTATACCCATGGATGATCCCCCTCCCTCTTCATCCCCTCCGCTCAGTCCAGGGCCATCGCCCTCACCGAACCCGGCCCTCACCCCTCCCACCCCCGCCCCCACCCCCACCCCCAACTCCACTCTTAGCCCTACTTCTAGTAGTGCTACCACCAAGGCCCCTACACACCCGTCCCCCTCACCTCTTCCTTCTTCCTCTCCTTCCGCCAAACCTTCCCCACCCCCTCAGCCGAGTCCTTCACCAGCAAGTACCTCCCCGGCAGCAGCAACTGCTGCAGAGAAGGCCTCGTGCAAGGATAACACAATTGAGTGCTTGCAGCTCGTTACTGACCAGAACATAAATGGAAGCTTCTCAAAATTTGGGCGGCGCCGTTTGCGTGGTGGCCTTCTAGAAGCTCCTTCCCATGATCCGGCATCCCAAACTACCATTGACTGCACCTGTCCTTGAACCACCAATGGGGACCGTCCACGGCTAAGGAGTAGGGTGCTGGTGCTGCACCACCACCCTACTCCACCCGGGATAAGGGAAGGGGATTGGACCAGCAAGAACCTGCTGTTCACCTCACCTGAATGATGAATGACACGAAGCCCCAAGGTAGGGCATGCAGACTTTCCATCTCTGCGCACAAGGCTGAAAGGGGTGGTCCTAGTTATGAGTCAGTGTGAGACAACAGTGTCTCAGGGGCGCCTCACATATCCCAACATATTATAGGGTGCACATCAACTTACCCCAGCACCTGGCATATCTTGACTTTGTATGTCGTATATATAACCTCTACCCTGAGTGCCTGGTGTAGTCTGCCGGATAGTGTGTGCTGCATGTGGTGCATGTTCAGCTGTGGCACTCCAGCCTAAGCCTCAAGCGCCTAGGATTTTAGCCTTGGCGCAGCCTGCGGCTGCTGCTTGCGTTGGTATATTGGCACGAACAGCGCCTACCACTCCAGTTTTGTCTCGTGATGGATGGACTGTAGGCTAAACCCTCGCATCCAGCATGTTACTAATGTCCCTGTGGGTGGACTTGTTTGTCCTTTAGTTTGTGATGACGCATGCAAGAGGCTAACCTTCAGTGTTGCCGTCATGTATCAGCCGTGTCCCCCGCTGATGTATGTCGTTATGCCAGCAGTTCTTTTGGTGTTGGTTGAACAGTATATGCGTAGTAGTATGTTGTGTAGTCTAGATTAGAATAGAATCCTTTCGTGGCTGTTGTTGTGAGGAAGGAGGGGGGGAGGCAGCTACAGCTAAGAGCTGTGATGTGGAGTGTCCAGCTCTAGTCTGATCCAGTCAACACTCACTCAGTATATACTGTTGTACTGCTGACGTGTGCATACATTTAGGTCAAATCGAGGTAGTGTGTGATGTATTGAGCCAGTCAAACTGGCACTTACGTATGGGAGATCCAGAGAGATCTACAATGTTTGGCGTTGATTCAATGCAACAAGTTTTGCTGACTACACTGGTCTCTTGTCGACGCTGCCTTACCCTGGAAAACATACATGGTATGCTGCATGTGCTTTCTGATACAAACTAATCCACCGTATGCTCACTTACCCTCCTGGCGGGTACTTTATCTCCTGTGGGTCGTTCTGTTGATTGCCTCTGGTCATTGTGTCCCCCTATGAAATGAAACCAGTAACCAGCAGCACGTAGCGGCAAGCCAATATGATTTAATAGTCTGAACAATCAACCGGGTTTTGAAGTAGCGAATACTAAACTAAGCAAGGCCAAGCTAATATAAGGGTTTCACAACGTGGCCTTTGCAGGGTTCAATGTGCACACTTCGGTTATGCAGGGTATCTCCAGTGAGGGTATTTGCATGTATATATCTAGTATATGAGTTGACGCAGTATGTCGTTGGTATCAGATCAACTCTGTTGGTTGCACATCAGTCGCACATGTTCCGTTCACTACTATGTCTGTGGCACCGCTAGTGCCAGCAAGTTACGACAAACCAATTCCTGCCTGGGAGCCCTGGTCAGCAGCTCAATCGGATGGGGCTTGATTACCCAATCAGGAACGGGTACAAAATGTCATGCACATAACACACAATGGTGCACGTGGTTTCGGGCAGAGGGGAGGACATGGAGTGTGCATGCAGTGCATCCCCACATATAGAGATCTGTGTGTAGACGGCTCCTGGTGCAATTTATTTTAGTTATTGGGGTTTTAGATCAGGACACATGATGTTTTCCCTGTGCTAGGATGAGATGTGCTGGTGGTCTGTGGGGTTTGTCCCCGCATGAGCTGAACATGGTTTTGCATCGCTGGTCATAGATTGCACATATTTAATTGGTGGTCTGTGGGGGATCGATGTTCTCGCACCAGAGAACACTTCTGTTATCATATAATTGGGAGCAGCACCCATACATCGCGCACTTACGGGGCGTAAGCTGGCACCCTTCTGGAAGGTTTGGAAAGATGTGCCTTGCTAGCAGGTTAGCAAGGGTGACACTGGAGGATATGGTGTAGCGTCGAAGAGTGAGGCGGTTGGGTTGGAGGTGGATTGTTGGGCATGAAGGGATTTTTCCCTTCTCTGTGTAATTCTCTCTCTCTCTCTGTTGGGCATGATTTGGATTCGGCATTGTTTGGGGTCCTGCTCTGGTGCGTTTGGTCGTTTCGACCTAGCAGCCCTTTTGCGGTTGCAGTACCTTAAATATTTGTTTGTTTGTTTTTTTGTCTGGAGGGGGGAAACCTCATTCAGTAGGCCTCAGGTCAACACCTCACTGGCGTTGCAATGCGCAAAAAGTGGCAGTTTGAGTACCACATGCCTTACATCAACACGGCATAATCTTTTCTCAGCATAGTAGTATGCAAGCTTAGGGCACTGCTCATGCATTGTTGGTGTGGGGCATGCTAGCCATGCATCTTCATGGGAGGTGCAGTGATGATTTTTTCAGTGCATGCACTCTCGGAATTAAATTCACTGTACTGCAAAGCAGCAGGGCGTAGCACTGGTGTGCTAACACCAGGGTGTTTACACACTAGTCCGAAGGGCGTAGCACTGCGTGCATCTACACTGCCTCCCGGTCTAACGGGCCACTGATGCAAAACGACATTATTTTCTTACGTGGTTACTGGCTGAATCATTGTTAGGCCCTGTGATTTTGTGAACACCACCATGGAAAGAGGAAGCATTCACCTAGTGCTACTCGACACTCAAGCATGAGGGTGAACCATTAGCCTCTCGCAATCACACTCAGAAAGACACTCCCCTGAAAAAACTACGCCCCAACACACAACTCCCTCCCACCACCCTATTTGACCTCCATACTTTCCCAAGCCTTTCAAGCCACAGTGCCTCACATATTTAGGCAAGTGAAGCTTGGCCAATAATTGCTACCGCACCTTGTCGGCTGGCCCTAGAATTTATGGTGCCACCAGGGAACTGGTGCTATTACTAACGATGCACGTGAGACGAGATGAGATGGGATGGGATCAGAAACGATATACACAATTGATATAATGCTAGCCTTAGCTTTGGACTGCTGCTGCCAACTAGCAAATCGCACTCTATTGCTGCAGTGAAAGGACACATGTGGGGCAGGACGGGCTTCTGATGAAGATTTTGTACATTGAGAGCTGTTCCAAGCATGCAATGCAGAACAAACGAGGGGCGAGGGCACAACCGGCTTCGCTGCTGCAAGCACGCTGCTGCATGCATGAACACTCCTGCTCACTCTCGCTATGACAGCAGTGCTAGCGCGATGGAGGGGTCACTGAGTATTGGGGATGGTGAATAGTAGTCCTGCATATCAAAGTAGGATGGCTCCATCTTTTGGCATCATGCCGTGTACCTAGTGTGACAGGAAGGATCGTCGATGTATGGTCGATGCTGTCGAGTAGCGTGCTTGCAAGAAGGACCGCTTGGTACCTACACCGAGGACTGTAGGTGTAGGTCATGTTTCTAGATGTGTCTCATACAACTCAGCCAGCTGTCGCGGAAACGAGCTCGAGCAAGGCGTCTGTCCGTGAGCATGTAAAACACCAGCAAGCAGCACCTGGCTACATCCTTGCAATGCTGTGTCGCGTTCTGTATGAACGGCCAACAAACTGTGGTACATTGCATGGGCAGCTGGCACTTGGCTTTGTTGCCACCGTCACGGAGACAAGCTTTCGGAGTAATGGACTGGGCACCTGACAAAGTTTGGGGCACTGTACAGAATAGCCTATGCACAGCCCGACGCACTTGCCAGGTTCGCACAATGGCACCCTTTTCTCAAATGAGCATTCGACTTCAGAATACATCGCGGACGTGACCTCCCGTCATGCTCTCTGGGCCAGTCATTACTGACAAGGACCTGGACCGCCTTTGACGTAGCTCGTTGTTCCATAGCCTTCTCACACGCGTAGGGTCCATCATTACTGCAGTCGATGCTACGATGAGGCTGCACCTGCTTCATCTGAATGACTTTTTACTTCTGAAGGGCCAACCACAACCGAACATCTTCGTCATTGCAGGCGCGCAGGGTCCGTCTTTGAAGCGCATTTTTCGACAGGCCGTACAACGCATTAGGTGGAACTGGACTATGCCTTTTGAGAGGCTCCTGAGCAAGACACGACGTCTCCCGAGCGCTCAAAGCACCGGCCGAGTCTGCGCGCTCGAAGAACCGTCGTGGAAGTCGAAGAAGCGTTGGCCGAACTTCTTGCAACAATTGCTACCGCACCTTGTCGGCTGGCCCTATAATTTTTGGGGCCACCAGGTAATTGGTGCTATTACTGCCGATGCACGTGAGACGAGATGAGATGGGATCAGAAACGATATACACAATTGATATGATGCTAGCCTTAGCTTTGGACTCATGATGGCTGCAGGCTGCTGCTGCCAAGTACCAAACAACAACAACAACAAACATTTAAGGTGTGGCAACGGCAAAGGGCTGCTGCTAGGTCGAACCGACCAAACACACCATCGGATGGATCCAAACACAATGGCTTCCAGACCACCAACCAAGCAGTACTGATACCGAAACATGTATCCAGGCAAGACAGAGCCCATGATCAAGAACACCACCCACTCCTCCATCGGTTGCAATGGCATGGCAAACAATGACGATTACCACGGGCTGGAGATGTACAAGAACCATGCAAAGGACTCAACCACAGAGGGATATATGCAACCAGACCCAACCACCATGGAATGTGGCCACCATGGAATGTGGCCGAATCAATCCCTCCAAAGTCAAGGCAACGCTCCTATCGAGACAGAGCCCATGATCAAGAACACCACCCACTCCTCCATCGGTTGCAATGGTTTTTCTTTTTTTCAAATGTAACATTCAAACCGTGCAATGGCATGGCAAACAATGACGATTACCACGGGCTGGAGATGTACAAAAACCATGCAAAGGACTCAACCACAGAGGGATATATGCAACCAGACCCAACCAACATGGAATGCATGTGGCCGAATCAATCCCTGAAAGGTCAAGGCAACGCTCCTAGCGAGTGCAGGCAGGTGCGGATGATGGGACACAGCAATCCTCCAATGCCAGTCCACAAATAGCATCAAAGAGAAAGTTGCATCAACCATAATGGCTGGCCACAAGCATGGAGTGCTATAGACCAGCCCAGCAACAGCTGGCCCCCCTCCACAGGCAAGCTGCTGCTGCGCACCACGGGACACAACGTATCGCACAGCTGTCTGAAGAGGCTAATCATCAGGTTGTCAAAGCACTGGCAATGCACTTGCAACTATGCACCGACCAAACAGAACCCATTCAAAACAGCTGCCCCTCAGCCGCATAACATTGCAGCAGCCCCGCACATCTCCAGAAACGGTCTTCAACACCGCCGGGACCCCCTTGTCGAACCTGATAGTGAGGACGAAGATGTTATAATGATCGATCAAGATATGGAAGGCCTCAGCGAACCTTACCATAAACCTTTCAGTCCCAATTGGGGAGATGCAGATGCTCAGCGTCACCAGGTTAGTCCCACCTCACACACACAGTGGGTTACACCAGAAACTGTAGGACTGTATTGCCAAGAACAAGATCGCGGGAACTGTGCACTGCATGCACTCAATGCTATGGCAGGCAGAGCGATCATCACTCCAGATGAAGCCCAAGCACTACTCCGACATCCACAAGTCCCAAGACCAGCATACAGCGATATGCCTGACTGCAATGCCGACGGCTGGTTCAGATGGGAGGCTATCAACAAGCTCCTATACTACACAACAACCATAGACTTGACCCTTCTTGTCCTAAGGAACCCTCAAAACCACCCACAGCACTCTGTCAGTACTAGCTCAGCAAAGGCACGGATACTCGCCCTGGCACCGCAAGGATGTAATGCATTGTTCCTGCATAGACCAGGCCACTTCATATGCTGGAAACGCAGCCCTATAAACGGCAAATGGTACAGCCTGGACTCAATCCCCTATGCAACAACACGCACAATAAAGGAGTTGACTGATGCCGACTGGGCAGCATTCAATGGCACGATCAGTACAACCATAGCGGCTGATGCATACCTCCACAACGCCACTGGGTTAACTCTGTACAAACACAGGTATACGCCGTCCCCGGCAAACAGAACTCACATGCAATATGTGGACCTAGCAGGCATTGAGCTCCATAAAGCAGGCCCAACCCAGCGCCCTGCTGCTGCATGGATTGAGCAGGATACAGAGCGAGCCCGTGCCCGGGCCCAGAGAATAGCACAGGCCCGAGCTGGAACATCTAAACAGCTCCCAAAAAGCAAGCCTGCACAGTGCGGCATAGCACCACAGATAGCCCAGGCTGCCCTGCAGCCCTCCCAGACCCAGAAAAAACCTACCATTGCAGCCAATCAAGAGACAAACAGAGGCACGCCACCTTCACAGCCCTTGGATGCCCGCAACCCTACTGAACATTAGAGTGTGCAGTCAAGTCACTGTGGGCTGCACGCACTAGAAGCCATGGTAGGACAGGTCATTGCCACTCCACGAGAGGTCACCATGTACCTTCAAGAGACCTGGCCTGCAGGGGAGGATAAAGAAGGGCAGGAGGGTGATCACTACTCCACACAAGGCAACTACTCAGATCTTGCACTGCAACGCATTCTGTATTGGTTTTGGTGCAGGAGGGCTTGCCAAGGAACTGATTTTTTGGAGATGCACGTGGTATCTGGCCATGAACAGCTGCAAAAGGGCAATTCTAACGAAGCAATCATACGACTGCTACACCAGGCCGAGGCTTTCATGGTAAACTATACAATTCATCCATCCGCTGGGCAGGATAGTGGCAGACACTGGCATGTTGTGAGAAAGGGAAGGACTGACAATGGCCCTACACCTGACTGGTATCTAGTTGACTCCCTGGACCAGGCTGCCCATCCAGGCCACGTGAAAGTCATGACGGAGGCCGACTGGAAGAATATCCATGGCACTCTATACATCATCAAACAAAGCACAGAAAAACAAATGCTAGATTCATGTGAATTCACCGATGAGGAACTACTAGCACATCAAGAGAGACTTGAAGGAGAGGAAGCACGAACAGCTCACACCCACATAAGAGATCCAAGCAACCCGGCCCCTCGGCTACATATAGAGCAGGCTCAAGCCCAACGTTCAGGCCTCACCCAGGCCCCCATCAGACAACTGAATACGAACCCTCCAACAGAGCCGGGGCAGCGCAACGAACCTAGAAAGACCAAGGCACCAAAGCCAGCCAGCGCTAATGCCAAACCCTCCAGTATCCCAGTCATAGAGAACTATTTTCACAAGCAAACACAGCCCACAGCGCACATTGAGGAGATATTGCACCCATCCCTACACTCACAGCAAGCACAGGGGCTCTGCACAGGAACCGAAATAGAAGCTCCCAATAAAGAGAGTGCTACAATCCCCAAGCTGAAAGTGATGACTCTTAATGTTCGGGGGCTGCACTCTAATCTTGAAGATGTCCTCGACGTGCTGCAAGACCACCAACCTGATGTACTCGTTCTGACAGAAGCCAAACTAACAAGAAAAGCATGCAGCCAGGCATGCAAATATCTCAGTGGCCATGGATATGTACAACGACACAGCGCATGCCAGTACAATCCTAGAGCAGGAGTAACCCTACTAATCAACACGAGTTTTGCAGACCTGGGAACTGTCGAAACAATTGACATCCCTGGGGACCTTGGTGGTTACATAAAAGCAGTGCAGCTTCGCATGGAGGTCTCTACACCGTTAACAATTGTTGGGGTATACATGCCTACCAGCCATCCCTCAGACAAGCTTGTCAGATCCCAAATCTACAGGAGAATGAAAGCACTGACAGAAACAGCCAATGACAAAGAGGAAGGTCGCCACAACATAATATTTGCAGGGGACTTCAATGCAACATTGAACAAGATGGATAGAGCAAGTGGCAATACCAACCCAATGGACAATGCTCACCAAACACAGATTCAGGAAGCCAAACTCTATACCCTGGACCCTGTCCAGGCTGGTCACCCCAGGGACTACACATGGAGAAAGGGATCAGCTGAACAGCTCGCAAGCCGCATTGATGACATGTTCACAAACAATGAAGCCCTTCCAGCCTCTGCAGTCACACACATATGGGATATGACCGGCAAAGGCACAGATCATCTCAGATGATCTCTTGGAGGTCTGTGTTCCCTACCACAAGCTCAACATGCTCCCACCCCCACCAATCACACCTGAGAGTGCTGAGAAGGCAACCCTTGAAAAGCTAAAACGACTGACAAAACTCACAAAGGAGGAAAGGGAGGGCCTTAAGAATACAGTGGAAGAAAGGCACGGTGCAGCGTATCACCAGCTTAATGAGCATGTGCAACGCTTAATGCATACTGATGTGTACCCACATTGGGAGCGCCTATCTAGTGGAGACCCCGCAAGCATGGAACCCCTCCGCGCGCTTCATCTTGGAAGTGCAGCTGACCCTGCCGCTCAACGGGAGCTTATGGAAGAGCTGAACACCCAGATGGCTGACCTGCTGCTGCAGACTCGGGACACCATGCTAGCAGGAGGCCCAACCACCATGACAAATCCAACAGGACACCACTATCGGCCCAGACTTGTGTCACTCCAACGCGATGGCCTGATTAAGCTAAGCAAGAAGGTAGTCCACGCCCTGAGACAAGAGAATGTGGAGGAAGCACAGCTGCCCGCAGAAGTGTGCAAAGCAGTTGAAGCACTGAACAGAACAGATGTGCGCAGCGGCAGTTCTCCTCAACCCCTCAAAGACTCTCTCAAACAGGTTAAAACCAAAATCCGCAAGGAACTACGGGTCCTTGACAGTGAGCACCAAACAAAGCGCAAGCAAAATGCCATTGCCAAAAGGCAGGCACTGTATGACCAAAGGCAGAAGATAGGCAACCAAATGATTACTGGCCAATTCAAGGGGCGCAACAGCATGCAGCTTAGAGCAATAAAAACTGGAGAAGATAAGGTAGTTACAGACCCAAAGGGAGTCATGGAAGCCATCACAACATATTATACGCCCAAGCTGATGCCAGCAGCAGGTGCTGGTAGCAAAACTGGACTGTACCACCCATCAGAGCAAGCAAGGTCATATCCCTGGCTACAACCCAACGCCCCAGATACCTTTGACCTGAACACAGCCATCACTAGCGGTGCTGCTCCACGACGATGGCTGCACAATGAAATAAGGGACCAGCAAGCTTTTCAGGCCTGCCTCAAATCCCTGGCTCGGGGCAAGGCCCCGGGACCCAACCAAATAACAAATGAGATGCTGAACATGCTGCCTCCCCAAGGACAAGACCTCCTACACGGTTACATCCAATTGATGTGGGCAACAGGCTACACCCCGAAAGCATGGAAAGAGAGCACCACAGTGCTCCTGTTCAAAAACAAAGGCACACCCCTCAAACTGCAATTCTACAGACGCATTGGCCTAGAGATGACAATATACAAACTATGGACCAGAATGATCACATGGGTCCTTGCTGACTATGCCGAAAGACACAACATTCTGAGCTACACCCAGGGTGGGTTCAGAAACAAACGAACCTGCATGGACCAGCTGGAGCTGTTCACCCTCTTGCTTGAGGATGCCAAACTGACCCGGAAAGACATCTATCTCCTTATGGTTGACTTTTCCGAGGCTTTTGACACAATTGACCATGACAAGCTGTTGCAAATCATGTATGACCTGGGTTTCCCGACAGATGCCACAGAGGTGGTCAAAGACCTGTACACGGGTGCAACAACAGCATTTACAACCCCATTCGGGAATACCGAACCAATGCCCATGGACAGAGGGACAATTCAAGGTGACAGCCTCTCCCCGTTTCTGTTCATTTTATATCTGGAGCCCCTGCTACGCTGGCTAAGGGTAGGTGCCAGAGGATACATCCCAGGTGCATACAACAACCGTGATACGCTTTTCAAACTGAAACAGCAGATCCCAGATGTCACATATGCGGATGACCTGAACATGATATGTTCATGCATTGGGGATTTAACCAGCCAAGCTGACAAGGTCACCCTGTATGCTGACTGGGGACACCTAAAAATAAACAACACAAAGACCCTCCTCACAGGTGCCAGATATGGGGCTGACACCAAAGACCCTTTTAATCTGGAGAATCTCCGGCGTAGCCTAACTGATGTGAAGGTCCAACGATCCCCTGCAACACTCCACGACCCACGAAAACCGTTCCGTTACCTGGGCCTGCAATTCACCATGCACCTTGACTGGTCAGCCCAATATCAACTGACCAGGGATACCATTCGAGACATGTGTCACAACATGAAGCACTCATACGCTACAACCTCCCAAAAGATGCGCACCCTGAATACATGCATACGGACAAAAATTCGGCATGCATTCTGTGTGGCCCCTTACACCAAAGCTCAGCTCAAAGCATTAGACAGCCCCCTCTGTAGGGCAGCCAAAGAAGCGTATGGTCTTCCCAACAGTACTGCCACGGCAGTAGCACATGAAGACGTCAGTAAAGGCGGTCTAGGGTGCCCCTCCCTACTAGCAGAGTACAATACTGTACAAATACAGCGGTTGACAGAGGCTCTCAATGACCCCGGACCAGTGGGAGAGCTCAGCCGTACACGCCTGCAGACAGATGGCAGCTGCCTGGACAAACTGACAGCAATGGCTCGCCCTGCCCTAACACACCACAGCCTGAGGCTGAGGCAGGTGATTGCATGCGCAAGCATAGATGTCGAGCTCAAAAAGCAGGGACTTGGCCCAACAGAACTACCCGATACCAGCCCACTCTTGCAAGACCTGCAGAACATGCAGGCACTCGCAAGCCCCCAACCACCAGACCTCCTCCTAGCTGACCTTCACCAACTCAGACAAGTAGGTATGCACCGACTTCAGGACATTATGTCTTCCACAGGTAGAACTGTCCTTACAACACGACATCTCATGTTGAAACTGGACAAGGATATCACCGCTAGGACGCTGACCGCTTTTAAACGTATTGCATACATGCTCACTCTCCCGCCAGGCATAACAAAAGAAACCTACTGCAGCAGGCCACCTGTGCAAGCAGGACATGGTGCAACAATCCATCCGGAGTATGCAAGGCTGCTGAAGTTCCACAACCTCATCGATGACATAGACATACGCAATGCACCTCTCCCAGCATTGTGGGCTGCACAGACACATGCCCCAAGCACAGAGCAAGCCCTGACAGAGATACAGGCTTACCTGTCCTCACTCAGCGCACCACCAAGAGGCCACACTAAAAGCAGCAGTGTGCGCCAGACTGCAACAGATATCACAGCCCCACTGGTGTACCGAATAGAAACAGGCTATCACGTTTACCAGCGAATCAAAGATGAGAAAAGACAGCCCTTCAAAGATATGCGAGAGCAATTATATAACAACTTTGCAGAAGGGCAGGACAAAGTAGAAGGTATAGAAGGTCTGGCAGTGGCGGCACGCCACACCGGACGAGGGCAAAAGAGAAAGAAAGTAGCAACACAGAACCAGGTCATTGTGCGATGGGCCCCAACAGTTATGCAAGGATGGGTGGTGGAACTGGCTAAGCAAAAGGGTTATCACATTGATGATGCTCCAGAGCACGCTCTACAGCCAATGACCCATCATGAAGTCTGCAACACACCAAACCTCCCGGCTGAATGCTGCTGTCCTAACGCCCACCTGCCAGCACGACGAATCCATGCACGTACAACCCTAGCACATTGCAGCATATGTAGCAGACGATATCATATTGATTGTCTCCCGCTAACCCATCGCCCTGCAGGGGACATATTAGAAGAGGATGTCACGACAGGCTGGACCTGCATTGAATGTAACAGGGATCAGTATGCCACTAAAGGCCTCCCTCTTGATATAAGGCACTACAACGTCCATTGGAAGCCCAGTCGAGAAAGTGAGAGCGACCTCATCGCACATAATCCAGTTGTTGCTGAGATGATTGCTGCTTACCGTTTGCGACAGGCAGCAGCAGCAAATGACCGGTCCCCGGCAACTCCTGCACTTGGCGAGCTGGCTCAAGCTCAGCAAGGGTTATCGGCACTGCAGCAACAAGGCGACTACTACCCCGATCACCCTCAAAGATACAACATCAACATTGGACAGCAGTACAGCAACATTTTCGACATGGAAACATCACCAATGAACCCCCATGCTGATATCCACCCCACAGGAAGACACGAAGTCTTTATTAGAGAAGTAGAGATGTGCATAGATGGACAACTGTGGATAAAAACGCTCGCCTGCATATACACACCAGATGGCAAATGTCGCTACACCCTCGCCCCTGAAAGGACAGCAATACTGTACCAACAGTACTGCCACAGCACTCGCCACAAACCAAAGGTTATGCGGAAGTTGAAGGCAGGTACCTTTCCCCAAGAACTGTATGCCCTCATGTGCAGGTACAGAGATGGAGCACAGATCAAAGATCACAAAGCCATTAGGAAGGTACAAATAAAGAACCACTGGGCCACTCCCCCTGAGGTGTATGAGGCTCTCAAGCAGCTCACAGACATAACAAAAGAGAGATTCGCAAGCCCACTCAATTACAACCCAACATTTACGATGTACTGGAGCGCCCACAAAAGGGACCAAATCTTTGGGGCAAAATGGGATAGCTACAGATATAGGTGGACCGGCGGAAGCGTGCACAACCCAGAGTATGAGGACAAAGACCTGAATAAGAACATGGCTACTGCCATAGCAGCGGCCCGCAACACAACAGCCCCTGTCTTTGGCATACATATCCTGCCTGCCTGGTCCGATGCAAACAGAACTGCTTACCTTGCATGGCTACAACACTTCCCAGAAAACTGCATGCATCTCCTACAAATACCCCGAAAACACTTCAGGTTCCAGAAACCCACAACTTGGGAACGGGGCGACATGTATGCAGGAAACCCTAGATGGGACGTAAACATCACTGTCACAGGCAACGCAAAGGGTTTTGAGGCCCACCTCCCTTACTGAGAGAGCGCTACATGACCAGGTTTCTGCAAACGCTGCAGGATGCCATTAATCAGTCCCTGCCGGACGACAAAGAGATACAAGACATCAGCATGTACTACAACCCCCCAAGCAGCAATGCCCCGCCCAGCACATCTCATCAGCCAACATTGCTGACGCCAAAACAGCTCAGCAAAATGGGTTACCCCAAACAAACAAACGGCTCTGAGTCCCTCCGGGACGATTCTGCCACCAGTGAAGACCCTCCAGCCATGGTTGACGCCAGCACTACAAACAAACAAACAAAAATTTAAGGTGCGGCAACCGCAAAGGGCTACACTGGATGACTTGGAAACGCAATTGTCCCTGCAGGCGACAGCCATCCCCAGAACACCATAAACAGAGCAGAACTGGTTGGTATCCTTGCTGCGCTGAGGCATGGAGCCCACATGATAGCCACCGACAGCCTCAGCTCAATGTACCAAATCAAAAAGATGCTGAGACGCCCACAAGATCTCCTAAATCACCAGCACTGTGAGCTAATTAAAGAGATAGTAACCGAGATCGTCAACAGGGGACTGAGGACAACCCTTCACAAGGTCAAGGGCCATGCTTCCATAATCGGTAATGAAAAAGCGGACGCAATCGCTAAGGCGGCTGCGACAGGGGACACCTCCGACTATGAGGAATGTGAGAAGTACGAAAGTCCTAGCAACAACAGGTTGACCCAATATTGGCCGCACAAGACCCAATGGAACAATCGTTGGTCACGGACCAATGGGCAGCGCACGTTGATTGACCATTTCAAGCGGGTGAACCCTTTGACAGACCTTCACGACTCGGTACGTCATTACTGCCACCAAAAGAGTCGCTTTGGGATGGCAAACAGAGCTACCTGTTATTTCGAGGCTTTTAAAAGGATTGAGGAAAGACTGGACCTGCCTGCTAGCAACGAGTACATGACCTCGGGAAAAATCAAGTATGCAGAACGAAAAACCGCTTTGCGCTACCGGTACGGGACCATGTGGACAAGGAAGATGACCTATAGGTGTGGACATGCACCTAGTAGCAAATGTCTCCTGTGCGGTGACGAGGATGGCGGACACCACACAGCCTCAGGATGCCCAGCTTTGAAAAGAATGTACATCAACAGGCATAACAAGGTCGGCCGACTAATCATGACAAGAGTGTTAAGGGGCCGCAAAGGAGCATTTGTCATTCAAATGGACCTTGGATCAACTGAAAATTGTGCAGAAGACGGCATCATGGCCCACCAGTCTAGAAACATCCCGTGGGAGCTCCTTCCAAGGGGACTAAAGGAGGCAGTGCAACAAGCACAAGGCACCACCGATAAGCGCCCTGATGGTATGCTCTACAAACCCAAGAATGGAAACAACCCAGCAGAGTACTGGATAATAGAGGTCAAGATCTGCAGGGATTCAGACCCAACAGGCCAGCAAAGCAAAGCTGATTATCAACACCAAGTACTCATTGACAAAATCAAAGACATAGACCCCACTGCCAAAGTATGGTACTATCCCTTGCTTGTCGGAGTTGCAGGCACCATATACAACAGTACCACCATGAATCTTCAAGCCCTCGGTATCAAAGGGCAAGCTCTAAAGCAATGCATTTCAGAAGTACATACTGCAGCAGTCAAGTCCTTACACAGCATATACACAACAAAACGAAAACTGGAAAAGCCCAAAGAGCCTCAATGGCACAGGAGGAACTACAAGAAAGCAAGCTAACAAAGGCGGGTGGGCGGAAGTCCACCCACGGATGTAACTATCCTATGGTAGGCTCGCCCAGTGTAATCCTTACACCAATGGGCCCCTCCCTTAATCTTACGCGGGAGGGCACCTCACGCCCCTCCTTGCGTAGCTCGCTCTCTCTCTCTCTCTCTCTCTCTCTCTCTCTCTCTCTCTCTCTCTCTCTCTCTCTCTCTCTCTCTCTCTCTCTCTCTCTCTCTCTCTCTCTCTCTCTCTCTCTCTCTCTCTCTCTCTCTCTCTCTCCGGGTTTGAGTCTATAGTAAGAGTCTGAGTGCTGCGAGACTGAGTTCTAGTAGCTGAGAAAGCGTAGTACGCTGAGTTAGCTGCGTGAGCTGAGTTGGTGTGTAGTGCTTGAGCGGTCTGAGCTGCTGATCGTCCAGTATGAGTTCCCGTTAGTGCGTTGCACAGCCTTCTGTGACTTTTGCTGAGTTCGCGAGCCATGCCTCTTAACACGAAGCCCTTGAGGCCGTGTTAAGCGACTGCTGCATGTTGGGTTTGCCCTAGTGGCAAGCTGTATGGCTGACGGACAGCAAGCTGAACTTGCACGTGACATAGCACTGACCTTATCGACCAGAGCTGCCGGATGTGAGCCCAACTTTTCTGTACAAGCGCGGTTGAGTCCTGCAGACGGAGGATCATCGCACTGCCAGACGAGGGTCTATGTTGCGTTGAGCTGACAGGCTTTGCTGGACTACGGTCATCACACAGTCAGGGTAATGCACACGACTATACGAAGTGCTTCCCGCTGTGCGATAAGCTGGAGTGCCGTATTCAGTCAGGCCGGTGATCAGTGACGCTATGGCTTCTCGTTACACTCTGAAACAACAAGCATAGGGCACTGCGAGCACCAGCTAAAAGTATATAGTACCATAGGGGGCCACCCGGGTACGTTCTAGGACATTGAATGCACTGTCTGCCAATAGTAGACAAGAGCTGACAGGGTGACATCGGTTCTGGGAGCTTCCATTACCTGCAACAACAGAGTTCAACATCAGATGTGCAATCGTAGGCTGTCGGGGTGGCCAGACGACAGCACTGTTGCCCTCTGAAGCCACGGTAGATGTAGGTCCAGCCCTTGTCGGCCACTGTTGCTCGTGAGATGAGGCGCTCCGTTGGTGCTCCACACTAGTAACTGGCCTGGTGACGTCTGAACTCCAGTGCGTTTTGTTGACTTCCTCCTTCTATATGAGCTGTAGCGCATCCTTGTTGTACCTGAAGACCGCTAGTAATAGTATGTGCCCCTGGAATTGCAGGCCCCCACTTGCACAGCTTGCATGTCCCAGCAATTGAGTAGGCTTTGAGCGCTCCCAGTGCTGTACATTCCATGCATGTGGACAGGGCTGAATCTGAATGCCTGCATTATAACATGAGCTGTCGGGCCCGTGTAGGATTCATGCAGCCAAAGGGTGCTCACTGCATTACTAACCCAAACAGTCATGCCCTCCTCCCAGTCCTAACATCATTTGCCAAGCCATATCGCTGTTGAGACTGCTTTAAGGAGAACTTCTTTGTAACACGCCGACCCCCTGAGACTGCCACTCTCCCACTCCCAGTACCACTTGCCAAGCCAAATCGCTGCTGAGACTGCTTTATCGAGACCACTCTCCCAGTCCAAGTATCACTTGCAGGCCAAATTGCTGCTAAGACTGCTTTGTAGAGACCACTGCTTGGTCATTTGTGACACACAGAGAGCCCTTCTTTAGTACCTCATTGATTGAGGACCACACACATTCTGCCACACTTATTTAAACATATCCATTGTCTTGAGACCAAAACATGTGAGAGAGAACAAGGGAAGTAGAGGAAGACACCCATAAATGGACTCTCTCTCTCTCTCGCTCTCTCTCTCTCTCTCTCTCTAGGGAGGACATGGAAGTGTGCATGCAGTGCATCCCCACGTATAGAGATCTGTGTGTAGACGGTTCCTGGTGGAATTTAGTGGGGTTTTAGATCAGGACATGTGTTTTCCCTGTGCTAGCATCGAGATGTGCTGATGGTCTGTGGGGGTTGTCCCCGCATCAGCTGAACATACTATTGCATCGCTGGTCATACGTCGCATATCTGAATGGTGGTCTGTGGGGGATGTCCCCGCATCAGAGAACACTTATGATGGCATATCTTGGGAGCAGCACCCATACATCGCGCACTTACGGGGCGTAAGCTGGCACCCTTTTGGAAGGTATGGAAAAGTGTGCCCGGCTAGTATGCTAGCATGGGTGACACTGGAGGATATGGTGTAGCGCTGACAAGTCAGGTGGTTGGGCTGGAGGTGGATTGTTGGGCATGAGTTGGACCTTTGGGGTCGTGCTCTAGAGGGGGGAAACCTCACTCAGTAGGCCTACTTCCTTAATTGTACGCCACTCAATGTAGAGTGAGCGTAGATGTTAACATGTTAACATAACTCTCTCTCTCTCTCTCTCTCTCTCTCTCAGGTTGTCAAAGCATATAGCGGCCCAATGGCTGCCACCAGCAAAGTGACAGTTAGCAGTCTATTGCTGCAGTGAAAGGACACAGGTGGGGCAGGCCGGGCTTCTGATGAAGATTTTTTACAATGAGAGCTGTGCCAAGCATGCAATGCATTGTTACATTGTTACATCTACGCTCGCTCCACCATGAGCGGCGTACAATTAAGGAATGCAATGCAGAACAATCCAGGGGCGAGGGCACAACATCTTCGCTGCTGCAAGCACATGCATGAACACTCCGGCTCACTCTCCGGCTCACTCCGGCTCACTCCGGCGCACTCCGGCTCCGGCTCCGGCTCACTCTCTCTCCGGCTCACTCTCTCTCTCAGCAGTGATAGCGCGATGGAGGGGTCACTGAGTATTCGGGATGGTGGATGCAGAACAAAGTAGGATGGCGTCATCTTTTGGCATCATGCCGTGTACCTAGTGCAGGAAAGATCGTAGACGGTGGCAATATTGTGGCAATTAGCGTGTTTGCAAGAAGGAACGGTTGCTACCTACAGCAAGGACTGTAGGTGTAGGTCATGTGTCTAGATGTGTCTCATACAACTCAGCCAGCTGTCGCGGAAACGAGCTCGAGCAAGGCGTCTGTCCAATGTCTATCTGTCCGTCAGCATCTGTACGAAATACCAGCAAGCAGCACCTGGCTACATCCTTGCAATGCTGTGCCACGTTCTGTAGGAACGGCGAACAAGTTGTGGTACATTGCATGCGCAGCTGGCTCTTGGCTTTGTTGCCACCGTCACGGAGACAAGCTTTCGGAGTACTGGACCATTGGCACCTGACAAAGTCCGGAGCACTGTACACAATAGCCTATGCACAGCCCGACGCACTTACCAGGTTTGCAGAATGGCACCCTCTTCTCAAATGAGCATTCGACTTCAGAATACATCGCGGACGTCACCTCCAGTCATGCTCTCTGGGCCAGTTCTTGCTGACAAGGACCTGGACCGCCTTTGACGTAGCTCGTTGCTCCATAGCCTTCTCACACGAGAAAGTTCTTTTACCACTGCAGTTCATGCTATGATGAGGCTGCAACTCTTTCTTCCGAATGGTTTTCTGCTTTGAGGAGCCAAGCGCAACCGAACATCTTCGTTGCAGGCGCAGGGGCCGTTTTCGAGGCTGCGTTTTGGGCATGCCATACAGCGCATAAGGAAGAACTCGATCACGCCTTCAAAGAAGCTACTAAGCGACACATAAGGGCGCCTGAGCGCTCCAAGCACTGCCGAGTCTGCGTGCTCGAAGAACCGTCGTGGAAGTCGAATAAGCGTTGATCGAACTTCGCGCATAACTTGATATTACCGCTATTGTCTAGCCCTAAAGGGCCAGCCAATAACTTGATATTACCGCTATTGTCTAGCCCTAAAGGGCCAGCCAATAACACTTGCACAAGCAGGGGCCAAGAAGCTTGAGATTTGAGTTGTCAAGGGACTTTTCTGCATCTGCTAAGTTTAATTTGAACATCCCTAACCGGAATCATTGGAGTCACCAGGATAAGGACGCTTTTGTCATTACTCTGTCACCAGGATGGAGACGCTTTTGTCATTACTCGGTCACAAGGATGGGGACGCTTTTGTCATTACATGGGTGACCAAAGTCATTGGAGTCACCAGGATGGAGACGCTTTTGTCATTACTCAGTCACCAGGATGGAGACGCTTTTGTCATTACATGGGTGACCAGAATCATTGGAGTCACTAGGATGGAGACGCTTTTGTCATTACTCTGTCACCAGGATGGGGATGCTTTTGTCATTACATGGGTGACCAAAATCATCGGAGTCGCCAGGATGGAGACGCTTTTGTCATTACTCAGTCACCAAGATGGGGACGCTTTTGTCATTACATGTGTGACCAAAATCAATGGAGTCACCACGATGGAGACGCTTTTGTCAGTACTCAGTCACCAGGATGGAGACGCTTTTGTCATTACATGGGTGACCAGAATCATTGGAGTCATTAGGATGGAGACGCTTTTGTCATTACTCTGTCACCAGGATGGGGATGCTTTTGTCATTACATGGGTGACCAAAATCATTGGAGTCACCAGGATGGAGACGCTTTTGTCATTACTCAATCACCAAAATGGGGACGCTCTTGCCATTACATGTCACTTCCTTCTAACTTAGAAATACAAAACATTACATGGGTGACGATGGGATTTTCAAAAGAAACGTGACACCTAAACCCCATTGCACATGCCAACACCTTAGGAAACAACACCTCAGGAAACCCCAATCCACGCCACTCGTTGTGGAGGGAGCGTAGATGTAATCATTAAATCATGGAGCTTGATGTGTGCCGGCTAACCAGTCACTCAGCCTGCTGCTCTCAGCAGTTGAGAGGGTCCCAACTGCCTGCTGCCAGTCACATGACATGCGCAACTGAGCCGTGTAACCATGAGGTGCATGCTCGCTGTCTATGCTCCTGGACATGCATGGTGTGATTGTTTCAGGCACGACATTTACCCCCTTTCTCGCTGCAGCTCCCCCCTGGCAGGCGGCCGCCCCTGTCTAACCCCTGTCTAGCCCGCTAGGGCGGACTGTGGTTCTTTCGAGGATCAGGTTTTCTGATCTTTAGTTGGTGTGGTCGCCTCCCTTGTTGGCTCCGTACGGGCGCCCCCTTTGAGGGGCCATGATGTAATCGTAATTGTAATCGTTGTTGTCTGTTTGGTTTGGGGTGTGGCTTAGATTGGCCAAGGCCCTGCGTGGCCGGAAGTGCCTGGATGTAGTTGTTTATGCTCCTGGTGGGTTCCATTAACAAACAAACAAACAAAAATTTAAGGTGCGGCAACCGCAAAGGGCTGCTAGGTCGAAACGACCAAACACACCATCGGATGGGTCCAAAAACAATGGAATCCATACCACCAAGCAAGAGGAATACCCAAGCAGACATCCAACTACGGACACGGCAAACAAATCACCAGCAGGAGACTGATGGGGTTGATAGGCTTGGTCACCCGGCTGGTCGGCGGTGACACTCAGCAGCTTCCTTCAAGGAAATGGCATTGTACCTTAAATTTTTGTTTGTTTGTTTGTTTGTACAGAGCCTGCTGAAAAACATATACCTTGAGACTTGCATGAAGCGACATGGCCTTGAACTTTTGTATGTGTAGCCCAGTCTTAGAACAATGTGTCCGGTCGCAGGCTTTGTGGAGTGATTGTTGACGGACTAAGGTGCATGCGATCTTGGTGATCCGTCCCCGTCAGACAGTGTTATCTGTGATCTCCCTCAGACAGTGATGAAGATGAGATCAATGGGCTAATACTATCGTGCCTTTTATACTCAAGTTGCACCGAAGCCAGATGTAACAGGAACGCCTCTTTCCTGATACATGGAGATGCACGAGCATATATGATATACGACGCGTATGATACGTGTATGTTATGATGATGTTGTGGCGTCCAGCCAGTGACACGGGAATGACTGTGTAGTCACTAGTCGGTTATCCGGCTAGTGCTCATTGGTGGCAGTGCGCGGAGGGTCCCTGCCTATATATGTTATGGATACAAGGTGCAACACATCTTATGCTCTCTATGTCCTATGGACGTGTTCCTGTCACAGTTTGGTTTCGGCTTTTAAGGTTTCCCTGATTCCCCTGTACGTTTGCTTAATACGTTTCCGCTGCATGAGCAGTCTCTTCCGTCGTTTATTCAGCCACGTGCTCACTATGGCTGACGCTGAGGAAGAGCAGCTCGATTATGAACAAGAAGAGATAGAGGAGGTTGATGAAGGTGCCCATGGCGGTGCTGATGCCCACCCCGCTGGTAACGGCAATGCTCATGCGGCTCAGGCGGGTAATGTCCCCCAGGCCGCTGACGCGCTCGCTGACGCCCAGCTAGCTGCCCTGAAAGCCCAATGCGCAGAGAAGGATGCTCAGATTCAGGCTCTTCAGGTTGCCAATGAGCTAGCTGACACCCAGGCCCAGCTGGCCCAGGCACAGAGTGCCCACGCCGTTCAGGTACACAAGCCCCTTGATCCCTTCACCGGCCAAGGCTCCACATCCAACTGGGATAAGTGGATCAAGAAAGCACAGCGCTGCTTTCGGGTGAACAAGATTCCCCAGTCCGAGTGGACTGGCCACATCCTAGCGCTCTTGGAAGGCGATGCTGTTAACTTCGCAGATAACAGCAACCTCAAGGAGGAGGATGAGTGGGAGCACATCCATGCGGTGATGAGCCTTGGCCCATGGCGTGCCAAGAATACCAACTTCAGCAGCCTGCACGCCTTCACCAATGGGTCACTGGCACGTGCGAACCAGGCTGAGGTGGTCACTTCTGTGGAAGAAGCCAAGGCCAAGAGCACGGTGCCCATCCCTGATGTGTTCGAACACCATGAATTCATGGTGTTCTTTCTGCTGCTTAACCTCAATGCAGCCATGCGCAACCAGGTGCTGCTCAGCCCCCAGGGCGTTGAGTGGGAGTCGTACAATGGCGTACGTCAGCTGGTGCTCAGCAAGGCAGCAGCAGAGAAGGCAGCTGGCAAGTCCGGTAGCCAGCAGCAGCAGCAGAACAGCGGCCAGCCCCGTAATGATCGTGGTGCCGGTCGTCCCTCCTCGGCTCCTCGTGACCGCTCCAATGGACGCAGTACTCCTCGGCCCTCTGGTGCTGGTCATGGCAATGACAACGCTGGTGCTTCTACTTCACCCCCAACCAACAAGCGCAAGCCCGGTTGCTTCGGATGCGGCGATCCCGACCACCGTATCGGTGACCTCAAGCCTGACGGTTCCCACGTCTGCCCCAACTGGAATGCTCTTGTTGAATATGCTGTCAACAACAGCTACCATACCTCCCTTGGCAGCACTCCCTTCTTTTTGAATGCAGGCCAACACCCTCGCTCTCCAATTGATTATGTCATCAATTTCACGGGGAAGGAAGCAGGCAGTTCACGCTCTCCTGCTGTTCATGATCTATTGGGCAACATGTCTGCTGTGCTAAGTGAAGCCAAACGAACTTTGCAAGCAGCTCAGCAACGCCAAAAGGCTTATGCAGACCTTTCTAGGCGTGAAGTTCACTATGAAGTAGGCCAACAAGTGCTGTTGTCTACCAGGAACCTCACCTTGAAGATGATTGGCTCTGCCAAGCTGATGCCCAAGTATGTTGGTCCATTTACGGTGATCCAAAAGATCAACCCAGTGGCTTACAAGCTTAAGCTTCCACCATGTATGAAGATCCACAATGTATTTCATGTCTCACTACTCAAGGAGTACAGAGAGGATGGTTCTGTGAAGCCCCCACCACCTCCTTCTCTTATTGATGATGTACTTGAGTATGAAGTAGAACGAGTTTTATGTCACCGCACACGTAAGATTGGCAGATCAGTCAAGACTGAGTTCCTTATCAAGTGGCTTGGATATGGTGCTGAGCATAACACTTGGGAGCCTGAAGTTAATCTTACTAACTGCCCAGAAGTCCTTTCTGAGTATTGGGCTGCAGTTAAACATGTTGAAGCTCAACGGCAGCTTAAGTCTAGGCGACGTGTAACGGCCAAGCGTCAGTCTGGAGCTATGAAGAGGTTTAAGTGACCTTTTATGACATGAGAGCTATGCTCATTTATAACAAACAAACAAACAAAAATTTAAGGTGCGGCCACCGCAAAGGGCTGCTAAGTCGAAACGACCAAACGCACCATCGGATGGGTCCAAAAACAATGGAATCCATACCACCAAGCAAGAGGAATACCCAAGCAGACATCCAACTACGGACACGGCAAATAACAAACAAACAAACAAAAATTTAAGGTGCGGCAACCGCAAAGGGCTGCTAGGTCGAAACGACCAAACACACCATCGGAGGGGTCCAAAAACAATGGAATCCATACCACCAAGCAAGAGGAATACCCAAGCAGACATCCAACTACGGACACGGCAAACAAATCACCAGCAGGAGACTGATGGGTGTATCCAAAGCAAACACAATCCAGAGCACCAACCAAGCAGGATGTCCAGTAAGTCCACCGCATATGTACCACCCAAGACGGCCAGCACACCAACCAAGGCGAATACCCAAACATGTAGCTATCTAGACTTCAACCAGTTCCTCATCAGACGAATCACTAGGAACATCTGTCTCCGACTCCGAATCAAACAGATACAAATATTGACCTGCCGGGAGCAAGAAATAGTAGCACCAGCAAACAAATCACCAGCAGGAGACTGATTGGTGTGTCCAAATCAAACACAATCCAGAGCACCAACCAAGCAGGATGTCCAGTAAGTCCACACTCACATGCATCTCAGTGCTCAAAAGCAGTGCTTATGATTTCAAAGACTGAACTTCTGTGATGTGACGTTCGTTGCCCCTTGGTCAATGCCCCTAAGACCGGCAGCTTGAGCCCTTGTCTATGTCATTTGGAGAATGGGGATTAGATGTTGTTGTATATATCCCTCTGGTTGAGTCTGGTTGCATATATCCCTCTGTGGTTGAGTCCTTTGCATGGTTCTTGTACATCTCCAGCCCGTGGTAATCGTCATTGTTTGCCATGCCATTGCAACCGATGGAGGAGTGGGTGGTGTTCTTGATCATGGGCTCTGTCTGGATAGGAGCGTTGCCTTGACTTTGAGGGATTGATTCGGCCACATTCCATGGTGGTTGGGTCTGGTTGCATATATCCCTCTGTGGTTGAGTTATTTGCATGGTTCTTGTACATCTCCAGCCCGTGGTAATCGTCATTGTTTGCCATGCCCTTGCAACCGATGGAGGAGTGGGTGGTGTTCTTGATCATGGGCTCTGTCTTGCCTGGATACATGTTTCGGTATCAGTACTGCTTGGTTGGTGGTCTGGAAGCCATTGTGCTTGGATCCATCCGATGGTGTGTTTGGTCGTTTCGACCTAGCAGCCCTTTGCGGTTGCCACACCTTAAATGTTTGTTGTTGTTGTTGTTGTTGGATTTGTATGTAGCTGTTAGACGAGTACATTTAGGTGATTTTGACCTAGCTGCTGGACCTCATGTTTAGGCATGCATATATTGTCATACATGTCGAAGTTTACCCGTATTCTGTTCCACCTCGCTGCTCTTTGTGACAGCTTGAGGTGCGGGGCCTATGGCACTTATTGCTATGGCATATCATGAAATGTAATAATAATAGACGAGTACATATGTTATGTTATGTTACATGCTAGCATGATGAGAGGTCTTAGCTTGTGCTAAGGACAGTCATCTTTTCTCAAAGGCTGTCATACCTTTGGCCTATAAACAACAACAACAAACATTTAAGGTGTGGCAACCGCAAAGGGCTGCTAGGTCGAAACGACCAAACACACCATCGGATGGATCCAAGCACAATGGCTTCCAGACCACCAACCAAGCAGTACTGATACCGAAACATGTATCCAGGCAAGACAGAGCCCATGATCAAGAACACCACCCACTCCTCCATCGGTTGCAAGGGCATGGCAAACAATGACGATTACCACGGGCTGGAGATGTACAAGAACCATGCAAATAACTCAACCACAGAGGGATATATGCAACCAGACCCAACCACCATGGAATGTGGCCGAATCAATCCCTCAATATATGTGGCCGAATCAATCCCTCTATATGTCTTATGGTTTGTTGAGGACATCAAACCTAAGGGGGGAGATATGTAACAGGAACGCCTCTTTCCTGATACATGGAGATGCACGAGCATATATGATATACGACGCGTATGATACGTGTATGTTATGATGATGTTGTGGCGTCCAGCCAGTGACACGGGAATGACTGTGTAGTCACTAGTCGGTTATCCGGCTAGTGCTCATTGGTGGCAGTGCGCGGAGGGTCCCTGCCTATAACAAACAAACAAAAATTTAAGGTGCGGCAACCGCAAAGGGCTGCTAAGTCGAAACGACCAAACGCACCATCGGATGGGTCCAAAAACAATGGAATCCATACCACCAAGCAAGAGGAATACCCAAGCAGACATCCAACTACGGACACGGCAAATAGTAGCACCAGCAAACAAATCACCAGCAGGAGACTGATTGGTGTGTCCAAATCAAACACAATCCAGAGCACCAACCAAGCAGGATGTCCAGTAAGTCCACCGCATATGTACCACCCAAGACGTCCAGCACACCAACCAAGGCTAATACCCAAGCATGTAGCTATCTAGACTTCAACCAGTTCCTCATCAGACGAATCACTAGGAACATCTGTCTCCGACTCCGAATCAAACATATCCAAATATTGACCTGCCGGGAGCAAGATATCTGGTATATATGTTATGGATACAAGGTGCAACACATCTTATGCTCTCTATGTCCTATGGACGTGTTCCTGTCACACCAGAAGATGGAAGACTGTACCGAACTGAGCGGCGACTGCGGTCGTCACCGCAGTGATCACCCCGTTGGGGAGTATGAGACTCTCACTCATCCATCTGCATCGCCAACTGCCGCCCGAGCGCAGGAATGAAGGGCTGCTCACGCGTTAGGGTTGAAACAGTCTGCTGAGCCATGCGACAAGCGATGCTATGCATCCACACCATGGCTCAAACATACGCACGACAAGGCAGCGCATCATACAGATTACAGATTACAAAGTGGCCCCATCATGCCTGCCTGTTGGCGACAAGTGTGCGTGCTCGCGTTCCTTACACTCCCAAACGAATGACATCACAATGACCCCCTGTATCATCACGACCAAAGCAATGTAATCATCATCCCTCCCGTTTGCTTGGCTCCCACCCTCTGCACTCAAGCTCCTGCCACCACTCCTCCTCACTTAGCTCCCTTGTCACACCCGATGCAGCAGCACTTGTCCCCAGCTTGTCAAAGGTAGCACCAGCAGTAGCTGACGACCTTGAACCCCCAATACCACGTACCACCCAGTCAGCACTACTAGCAGCAGCACCACTGCCCTTCTTAACCACCTTAGCACCCAGGGAAGTTGCTAGCGCCTCAAGGTCTTGCTGCTTGGGGGCCTTCCCTGACATGCCAGGATGCTTCCTGAATCGACCTGCCAGGAATCATGCACACAAGGAGTATAGCCCCTTAGCATACACAGCAAGCGTAGGAGGTTCGGCAGCGGAGGTAGGCAAACGGCATGGCATGCTGGATGTAGTAGACTCAGCAGCACTACATGGCAATGTTGACATACATATCCTTCAGAAGTAGGTAGGTGAAAACACCAGGACCACTGCAGGATGGAAGTCCTGTGCCCATGATCTGCGAAGGAAACATTGTTGAAATTCTTGACACGATGGTGAATGAACATGGACGGAGCAAAGAGCATCCAATGCGGGAGTTAAGACACTATGACATCACACACCCTGCTCAGTGTTGCTTCACAATGGTTTAAACTGGTGGAAAGCTCGCTCCACAACTGACTGCAAGCAGCATGTGCCACCATGGAGAAGCACCGTAATATGTTTGACCACTCTGTATCAGCGTGAGACTGTAGAACATGCTGCCTGCAGGGCCAAATCCTTGCTTCTCAGACCCTCATCCCATGCGACAGGATGGGGCAAAACATTACCCAAGAGCTCGTCTACAGACTGCACTCGTGGTCTGCAAGTGCTATGCAGTGAAGCCCTGCTCTACCCCATAACAGCTCTGTACACAACGCTCCCTTGCCCCCCAAGGCGCACACAGACTCTGCTTGCGGGCCCCCTTCGTTCTGGGATCATTTATCAGCCCTCTCGTCCTCCATAACTTGCCTATGCAAGAAGCAATGTAGGAAACCCGGTACATACCCCTCATGTGCTCATCAGCTTTTCAAGGAAAAGTACATGTACATGGCTAAATAATCCCCCATCAGGACGGCAGCACTGGTCCAATCCTCTTGCTTGTGACCCAGGCCCATGACCATGACCTAGACCCTAACTCTTGTGACCCAGGCCCATAACCATGACCTAGACCCTAACTCTTGTGACCCAGGCCCATGACCATGACCTAGACCCTAACTCTTGTGACCCAGGCCCATGACCATGACCTAGACCCTAACTCTTGTGACCCAGGCCCATGACCATGACCTAGACCCTAACTCCCTCACCTGAGAAAGCAATCGTCAGCCCTTCCAGCACTTTACCATGACCACCACCACCAGCGGCAGCAGCAGCAGCTGGACTGACACCTGGGGCATCAGCTATCTGCTGTTCCTGCTGCTGTTCTTGCTGCTGCTGCTGTGCTTGTGATGGCTCCTTCTCTTCTGGCTGCTGCTGCTGCAGAGCTTTCTTGCTTCTTCCACTCTTCTGGCCACCTCTCCGCATCTTCTTTCCCTCTGCCAACACTGCTGCTCCTCCATGAACAGATTCCCCAACAGCGCTCCCCTGCTGCTGCTGCTGCTTCTGCTGCTGCTTCTGCTGCTGCTCCCCATCCTCTTGCTGCTGCTGCTGCTGCTGTTTCTGCTGCTGTTGGTAGTCCTTACCCATCTGTTGCTCCTCCTCCCCAGAAGCCTTTAAGCCTCCCCCCTGAGCCCCACCCCTCCACCCCCTATCACTCAACTCCCTCCAGAACTCCCCTTCATCCATCACCCGCACCCCATACTTCTCAGCACCTTGTATCTTCCTCTCCCCTGGTTTCACTCCTACCACCACCCAGCTAGTGTCACGGGTGACGGACCTCTGTAGAGTGCCACCTAGGGAAGTGATTAGTTCCTCAGCTTGGTCTCGAGTGATAGTGTCATCCAAGTGAGGGGGGCGGACCAAAGTTCCTACACAGCAGTGCACAAGGACCAAACAACAAGGTGAAAAAAAATTGCACATTCTCTGTGCGTGCAATGACGAGTAGAAACCGTTAATCGCACATTTTTAGCACTCCTACGCATGAGGTAAATGACTGTAGCGGTACTGCTATCCGATAAGTAGGCCAGGATGTCCATCGAAAGCCCTAGCGATACAAGGAGGGGCTAGTGCTAAACCGCTACAGCATCATGGTTAGAAGCCCATGAGGGACCAACACCCTGCAACTATGGCTAGTGCTTCAAGCAGCCACAATCCGAGGCAATGGCAAAAGGCTTTACCAGTCAGAGACGAACTCAGACTCAAAGCCATGGCAGATTTTAGTGCCATGCAACATCGGTGAGTAAGTATACTGAAAACATCCCGCGCTTTTCCTTCAATCTCAACTATGATCCCCAGCAAGATACCTTTTGTACTCTGCCAATACCATTCCATACCATTCCAGCCCTGCACACAAAAAAACACTAAAACCCCCTAATACAAAAAACCCCAATATACTGAAAACCCCCTAAACAAACACTAGGCGGTCAAAGAGTGAGTTCGTAACAGCACACGGTACCTAGCGACCGACATTGGGGCAGCCTAGAAAGTATGCACTGCAAAAGCCCACTTCCTTTAATAGGCACGCCCTTCCCTCTTTCTGTGACTTGCACTCAACCACTCAATTTGGCTTACCAGTGAGAACAATTGCCATCCCTCTACTACAACATCAGAACATGATCCGTTCAAAGAATCTCTTGCACTCTGCTACCATTTGTGGTTCAAGCCCTGCTCTTCCAATGCATGTTCTCTTCGCCAGACTCAAGCCCCCTCCTCTCTCCTCCCTCCCCTCCTTCACAAATTGTACTCCGCCCAATACCCATTCCTAACGTCAGAAAATGGACAGAAGACCCTTAGTGTACTCAACCTATCGAATTGACTTACCAGTGATTACAATTTTCATTCCTTCCAGCACGTTCTGGCCACCACCACCACCACCACCACCACCACCTCCTCCTGCAGAGCCTTCTGTTGCTCCCTCTGCTGCTGCTGATGCTGCCCCTCCTGATGCCCCTTCTGCTGCTGCTGCTACCACTGCCGCCTTCTCTTCATCTCCTTTACTATGGGGGCTGCTAGCGGCCCCAGCCAAAGACTCCCTCTGCTGCACTTGCCCCTTCCCGCCCACCCCAAACTGTCCCTCCTCCTGTGCACAAGCCACTCCTAATGCCCTTAGCTCTGTCAACAATACCCTGGTGGTATGGTGGTTGAACCATCCACTACATGAGGCCAGGGCGGGTCGACTGAGCTGATGATCCAGATGTCCTGCCAGGAGTGCTGCTTCTAGGGCGGAGAGGGTCTGGTACTGCCTGCCTAGCTTGGTGCAGGTACGCTCACCTAGGTTACTGCAGCAGAGGGGGAAGGGTGATGGCAGGGGCAGATTCATTTGATATACATGGGGGGGTAGGGGGGGCAAGGGGAGGGAAGGTGAGGGGAGGGTGGGGAGGAGGGAGGGAGGGAAGAGAGGGGAGTGTGAGGGGGCAGGAGACAGGCCAAAACGGGTGTGTGTGTGTGCTGGGTAGATCAGTCACCTAAGTAGTGAGGGAGGGAAGGGGAGGGATGCAGGGGAGGGTGGGGCAAGGAGGGGGGATGCGAGCAGGGAGAAAAGGGGGATGGGCGCGGTGGCGGTGGCCGCGAGGGGAGGGGAGGGGAGGGAAGAGGACCGGGGAAAGAGGGGCAAGGAGACAGCCCAAAGCAGGGGATAGGGGAGAGGGGAAGGGAGTATGACGGGAGACTGGGGAAGACGAAGGCCACAGGGGCAGGGGGAGGGGAGGGATATGAGGGAAAGCCGGGAAGAGGAGACATGCCAGGGGCTGGGGGAAGGAAGCAGAGGGTTGTTAAAGCCAGGGGCCAGAGCGGCAGATGGCGAGGAAGAGCTGAACGACGAGGTGTGACTTCAGCAGCAAGGGGGAGGGGGTAAAAGAGGGTAAAAAGGGGTCAAAGGGCAATTGCGGCTGGTAACACACCTGACACACACAGGCATGAGCTTGATGAAAACTAAGCACCAACTGATAGGGCGGACAATACAGAGGCTGCACATCAGAGTTCTTCTGATTCAGATAACACTTGTGGCACCCGGACTTCACTAAACCTATAAACGCCTTCTCACCAAATTTGAGAGGCTGAACGTTTATATACCATGCCCCCAGGCATGCCCCGGCCAGAAGAGCTCAATATATCAGCCCCACCAGCAGGAAGATTCATACAACCATCCATACACCACACTGTTCAACCTGATTTCAAACTCAGGCTTTATGACATTTTGGTAGAGCCAGTGCTGTCTTATGGTGCACTGTGGCACCGCACGCGTGCCGATGGGTTTGCCAATGTAAGGTTCACACACACACTGTACCCTGACCCAATCCCAATAAAGTTTCACTCACTTTATTCCCAGGCCTGTCAGGAACTTGCCCAGTGGTAGTCCCTTTGCTTTATTGATAGCTGCCATCATAGAAGTGGCGGTCTTCTCACCCACTTTGTCCAGTGATAGGAAATCGTCCTGCATATGAACATGAAAGAACAGATTAAAAGGATAAACGACTCAATCAATTGATTTAACATATAAGACCAGAATTGCCAAAAGATCAATCAAGACCGATCTAAGACCTTGCATCGCATTACAGTCTGAGTACATAGCCACCGCAGTGCATATGCCACTAACCTAATTTGGGATCTGAAAAAATCGAGGTTACTTCTACAATATGTTTATCCTTTTCAATGTAAGATATCTTGCTCCTAGCATGTTCCCAATAGTTGTCTAAGCTGCACGGCGTTGTCGCTGCGTACACTATGCTATTATGATCCCACCGCCTCAACCCTCATGCATAAGAGAGGGTCCAACAAACAGACAACAGCAACCAATCAGAAGCAAAACTAACGACCCCTTAACCACCACCACCACCAGCCACCTCCATTTCATGTGCCTTGCTAACCTTCTAGCTCCAGCACAGCTTGCCGTTTCCTTCTCCTGTTTGAGATCCCACCCACAACCTAAACCCAGAGCGCTCAATTCCTCTGCACCCCCCCCCCCTCGGGCTACACAGGAGTACCTGTCTTTCTTTCCCTGCTCTACTTTCCCCTACGTCACCATTTTCCTGCCAGCCCATCCCCGTTTTTCTTTGTCCCCTGCTTCCAATACTTTTCCTGCTGCCAAACTGTAGAGGTAGGGCATGGGGAGAATGTTGAACTGATGGTGTGCCCCTACCCCCCTCCTCCTCCTCCTCCCTGCCCTTCTATTCCCTGCCCTCCTTTCCTGTCTCCCCAACCCTCTCTCACACCCACCCTCCCTACTATCCCCTGAGCCCCCCCTCTCTCCACCCCTGCTCTTCTGGGTTCACACCCCCTTCTTCCTTGCTCATATCAATTCCTTTCTCAGTTCTTCTCCCCCTCCATCCCCTCCCTCCCCCCTCCATCCCTCCTACCTCCCCCCTGTCGCTTCTCACCCCCCTACGTCCCCCCCAGCCTCTCCCCCTCCCTCGCCCCCTCCCTCCGTCTCTTTCCCCATCTTCCCCCCAGCCCCCCCCCCACCCCACCCACACCCCCTCCCACCTTGGTCATTTTAAACAGATCACTGATGCTGCTCAACCTGCCCGCCTCAATCAACTTATGTGTAGTCTCATGCCCCAGACCCACACCAGTACACTTAGACACAAAGTGCTGTATCTGATTCCCCATCTGGGCAGGGCACGAGAAGGTATTACTGCACACCAAGTTGTTAGGGTCCCCATGTGCTGCCCTGGGTTGTAGTGGGGTGTTGCAGGAGGGACAGCTCTTAGGGGGCTGGAAGGGCTGGGAATTAGCGGGACGCAGCTCAGGCACTACACCCATGAGCTGCAGGCAGTACAACAACACATCAGCAACATCAACTGATTTACTAATCAACCAATCGATCAATGCACCAATCAATTGATCGACCAATCAAATTAATCAACCAATCAATTAACCAACAGATCAATTGATCAACCAACGAATCATATGATTGAACCAATCAATTAAAAAGCAAATCAGATACAAGGCCAGCTATGCCAACGGCCAACAAACCCAGGCCACCAACACAAAAGGCTCCTGATCAGAATCACAAAGCCACACAACTGAGGGTGGAGTTGCCCACACATATCAGCTCCCGCAGTACCCCATGAGCTGCAGCAGTACAACACCACATCAGCACAGCAGGATAGCAGTAACATAATAATACATTTTGTCTTTTATAAGCACACCACTGCCCATGTGATCCTGAGCACATCAGTCTATACCACCTCTTGGCATCGTATCACTTTCTCTGCAATGAGCCTCAATCATGCTTCTGAGTTTCATAGAGGTTCATAAAGGCACGTGAGCCATATAACTATGAGATATCAGGCTCTCCCAACACCACCTCTGGCATCTAACTACGCAGGGGACCGGGGGCGCTGCCTCCCCCCCCTGGGCAGGCTGGGAGGTAGGGGGTTGGGGGAGGGGAGGAGTCCAGACCCCCTACCCCCCCCCCCCCCCAAGTCAAGCCATAGGGGCCCCGTGGAGTGTCTCAGTTAGACGCCAAGAAGGTTACTTGGGGGGCCCAGACACAGTATAACAAAACATCATACTCTATAGTTATCAAATCATTTCCCCTTCACCTGAGGTATGACATCTCCTGCGCGTCTGACTCTGACAGTGTCCCCCAGCCTGTAGTCCCCTGCCATCAGCTGGGTGTGGTTATGCAGTGTGGCCATCTTCACTGTAACACCTCCTATTTGAACTGGCTCAAGGACAGCTATGGGAGTCACCTGAAAACAGGATCAAAAACAGCTGATTACTCTGGTGCAATTATTGACCAATACTAACTGTTAAGAGAGTACGGCATCGCATCCAGGATAGGACATATTGTTTTACTGCATACTGCTTTAGGGTTAGGGCAATAGGGTTTAGGGTTAGGGCAGTAGGGCACAGCCTTTACGTTGAAACTGCAATGGTACTTGCAAATTGATGGATGCACTCCTCCTAGCCAGACCTCCCCTGGTTAGCCATGACACAGAATCACATCCATTTTCTTTACGATTTCAACCCTCCCTTGCTGTTGCCGGACATTACAGTATTCATTTACTCGCTTCTAACATGCCCTACCGTGCCATAGCATCGGCTATTTCATACCCTGCTTACAGGGCTTCTCCAGATAACTACATCGTAGGGTTCATGCTGGTGAACACCTTTTGTAACATGGCTATCCCACCGTCCACCTCGCGGTTTTGTAAGAACGGCTGGTGGTGCGGGGCCTATGGCACAACTTTTGCTATGGCATATCATGAAATTCAATAATTATCCCACACGTCCACTTTGGCTCTCAGCAATAACGCTCGGCCGCTAGCCTCCCAGCCCTAAAACATCTCTTAATCTATAAGTACCTTGCCATCTGACTGCCGGCCGTACCAATCTTGATACACCCCTCATTCCCGCCTCCGCCCTCGTTCCTAGCCGCCCCCCCCCCCCCCCCGACCCCCTCCCCTGCCCCCCCCCCCCAGGGTTCCCTCCTGCCGTACCTGTCCCGTGCGTCCCACAGTGAATTGGATGTCCTGCAGTACAGTGGTTGACATCTCTGCCGGGAACTTCCATGCCACTGCCCAGCGTGGGTCAGTGTCCGCCACCCCCAGCAGATCATGGAGATGAAGAGCATCTAACTTCAACACAGCACCATCAACATCATAACCTGCAGGCATCACAGCACAAATAGGGTTCAGAAAAAGGTCTAAGGTTTGGGGTTAGGGTTACATGTCGTAGGAATACAATTTCACAACAGCAGCATCCAGAATACAATCAGCACACCTAACAGCAGGGTTTAGGGTTTAACTTTATGGTTTAGGGTTTAGCAGAAGCTGTCGCAGCTGCTCAGTAGTTCCTAGAACACTGAGATCGCTTGCAGGCTGCTGCTTCTTCCAAAAAGAGATAGCGAATGATGCAGGTGAGGTCCGGGTCTAAGCAAGCTGGCGTTGCAAACTGAGCACAGTATAGCAAGCACTACTATTAGAACATCCTAACAGTGACACGCAGCACCACAGGACAGGCATCAGGCGCCTTGGCGCTACTGCTTCATAACAGGCAAACTGGGGCAAGGGATTGGGGCAAGGAAGGGGAGGAAGGGGAGCAAGGGGCAAGAAGGGGGAGCAGGAGGGGAGGGGAAAGGAGAAGGGCAAGAAGAGAGGGCAGATTAGGGTGGAAGCAGAGCAAGAGGAGTCAAACCTGCAGACCAACAAAGACAGCGACCACACCTAGGAATTATCTTCAACACAGCACCATTTACGTCATAAGTTGCACACCACACATCACGGTTAGGTTTTAGGGTTTAGGGTTTAGCAGAAGCTGCAGTACCTGCTGGGTTGCTAGAATGCCGGGATCCCTTGCAGTTTGCGGAGTCGTAAATCACAGCATAAAGGAGAGAGGGAAAC